>VDFB02319851.1:0-66663 GCA_007258455.2 Sequoia sempervirens
TCATCAATTTTGGGTAAAAAAATAGTCGTCAACCACATACCCTACACATACCCATCATATTGCCACTTTTTGGCCCGTCATGATCCTACACATACCCACAATCTTGGCATGATGAAATTCCATTCCTTTTTACATTTGTGTACTTCCCTTCATGATTATAAAAACTTGGCTATTAGTCATGAAACAAAACCCACCTCTAGCCATCCTGAAAAGTCTGAATCCACAAACCAAAAACATTATCAGCCTTTTAGAAGAAAAAAAAAATGTTTCCTTCAACTAAATTCCCCTCAACCAACTCAACATGTTGATACCAAAGTGGCTGCTATAAATAAGATAAATCCTTTTACATTTGGGGATCTAGCTAGAAAATTTACTCCCTTGCCTGATACCCTCCATAATATAATGTTACAACTTCTAAAACAAAAAAAAATCTCCTCACCTCCCATTAAAACTCTCGATCCTAATAAGACTTTACCTCTGAACTTTAGATCAAATTATTCTTGTCATTATCACTAAAAAAATGGACATGATATAGAACATTGTAAGCATCTTAAAAATATTGTGCAAGAACTCATTGATTCTAGTCGACTTCAAATTAGAGGTTTTAATGATCAAGAAAAAGTCTACTGCCTCTCTTAACCAAAATTTGCAAATCTTTACCTTGAACCCTATGCCAAATCACAATATTTCATTTTTTGAATCCAGTAAAACTAAGAAGAATGATGTGATTAATGTTGACACGGATGATGACAACATGGATACGATTGAACAAGGTCCTATGAATACTTTTGAACAAAGTACTTTGAATGATATGGTTGCATTGATCAAAACACAACCTCGTAAGGGCCAAACTAAAAACCTTGTGTCTTCTCGTGGAATTTTTTATTGGATTTGTTTTGGCCCGAACCTATTGAACCCATTAAACCCCATGAGGACTTCTTTATTAAATCCTATCAAAAGTTTAAGGAAAAATGCATACTAAAACTATCCCTTAGAAACATGCCTCAACACATTATTGAGATTCCTATGCTTGATGAAACTATGATTGAACCAAAATACATTCCAAGTAACCAAGACCAACCAAAGAAAAATCTTATTCCTATCTCCTATAAAAGACCAAGAGATAACAAAAACAATTTTGTCATGCCACCTAAGATAATTTTTTTTTACAAAGCTAAAGGGAAAGTGGTTGAAAAACCTCCTATGGTTCCTTTTTTTCATCCCTTCAGGGAAGGAAAGAAACCTATGGTTGATAAATATTCTCCTACACAAACACAACTTGAAAATCATACTAAAAGAAAAATAAATGCTAGAGAGTGTTAGTGTAGATGTCGTGCTATTGCTCGAAGATTAAATGAAGAAAACAAAAAAAAAATCAACATCCAAACTTAAGTGAAGCAATACACAAAGAGTCTCCCTCTTTTCCTCAATAAAAGGCCCTATATTGCAACCACAAAAAGAGCTAAATCCTTCTTTAGACATTATCATTCGACCTCCCATTGTGATTAACTTGTATGATGATGATGAGATTACTAAAATTGATGAAGAAGTGCATAATGAATTGGATACATTTTTTTCCTTTTCTATGAACTTAAATGATAATTCTCCTAGGAAGAGTGATGAACTTGGTGATGACCATGGTTTGACACTTATTGTTGTCCCTTGGGCTATTTGTCTTCCTTCCATATACAATGAACAAGACTTGGATGCAAACGACCTACTAATAGTCTTCTTCAAATGTGCCTTACTAGTCTTGCCTTTAATTTCTTGTCATGTTTCTTTTATGTGATTGCATGCGCATAATGTGATCTCCCTGTACCGTTATGTTCCATGTACTTTTCTTTGCATGTCATTCCTCTATTTGTATCTACATTCTTCTCCATGTCATAAACCATTACCTTTCATTTTCCTTGTGTTTAATTTTGGGGATGATGCAAGGAATTGAGACATTTAGGTATCTTTCATGTTGACCCAAAAGCTTTTCCTTTATATTTTCTTTGTCTTGTGTTTTCCTTCTGGGGATGATGCAAGGCATCAAGACATTGTAGCAAAAACATACTGACTTTGAACCTGTGGATCCCTTAAGTGATTTTGGGATTTCATTTTTGGGGCAATCCCTTTTCATGGTGTAGCTTCATTTGGAAACATATGACTTGGCATAAGGATTTCCAAATAAGCTCTCATGTCCTCTTTATTTTTAGCATTTATCATTTGCTACTTTAAAGTAATTGCTCACAGTATTGTGTTTAGCAATTTATTTAAAGTGGGGGAATACATTGGAATTATTCTTTTGCAACACATGTTTCATTGTGTAGTCTTCTTACTTCATGCGATGAATTTTTTGCTTTGTGGTGATATTGGGTGTGATTTCCTTCAAGAACGTGATCTCTCTTAGCATATTATATTCCTCTTAGTTGCTTGATGTGACACACTGCATCCCCAAAGGTGTGAATATTATATTCTTCAATTGGTCCTCTCTTGGAGACAGTAGGCACAATGTTCCCTAAGTTAAGACCTTACATGAACTAAGAAAAACTCATTTGAATGTACCTTACACTACTTTTGCATTTATAATATCTGTTCTATGGCCACCTTTCATAACACACTTTTCTTGTCTATGGTTCCATCTTGTTTGTTCATGGGTGTTAGCATACAAATGAATCATGTTATTCTTGTTATGTGTCACCTTATCAAAGTTATCAAGAGGTATAGCTTTGGTATGGTTAGTCTATGGGAGATGAAGTTAGGTGTGAATTTCCCATAGCTACTTGCTTGTTTGTGTGAGCACATACCAACTGTGTGTGTATGTGTCTCATTGGGGGCTCACCTAGTGGATGGTTTGAGGTTCCACTAGCCCTTGTGAGTGTGTGTCAGTTTGCATAGTTGAAACCGTGTTCCACTTGTAAACATTTTTAGAAAAACAACTTAGATCTAATCCAAATCATGCTGGACAAACAATCAAGGCTTGATCCACCCTTTTCTTTTTCTTTCTTCTTTATGTCTTTTGTAGTGTATACTTATACCTTGTTCTTAATCCGTACATAATTCACATGTTTATTCTTTTATGCCTATGTTGGTTTTCCATAGGATCTTGATCCTGGGGTCTTGCACAACCCTCTTGATTGTTGTCATCCTATCCCAATAGAATTGGTACATTTGGACCCCTCTTGATGTGATTTTGTCTAAGTTTTAGTGTGAGTTTGAAGCAAGTTCCTCCTCTCACTAAAGTGGGGAAAAAATGTAGTGTAGAAAAATGTATTTTTTTACATTTTCACACTTGTTTGGGCCCTTCCTAATAAAATTGGGCTTCTTTATGCCTTATGGTACTATTTTGCATCCACGAGCCTTATTAAATGCATTTTTCTAAGGATAATCCTAACATTTAATAAATGGCAAATCATTATTCAATGTTTGAGGTTATGTGTTCCAAATGTAGTAATCTAGGACTCATATGCCACCTTGGGTGTATGGGTCCCACCTAGGTCTTGGGGCCTGATTTTAAACTTTACATTGAGCTCAAAATTTCTTGAAATTTGTGTCCCAAGTGTAGGCTGCTAGGACTCATATGCTCCAACTGGCATATGAGTCTTGCCTTAGCTTGGACCTATTTTTGAATTTAATTCTTGGTGGAATTTTATTCCCCTAGGCCTGATGTCGCCTTTTAGTATTGTAATTTCATAAAATTTTGCATAAACATGTATAAATACAAGGTTATTTCACACATTTTCTCCTAGCAAGTTTACAAGTCATCTAGCAATTCAAGTATTCAAGCAATATACCAAATTTATGATCAAGATAGCATTCAAGAGTTGATTATCAATCAATTTGGAGCTACATTCAAGAATCAAGCATCATGTCAAATTAATCATGCGTCATGTGTGTTTTTGAGCTAACATTTGTGATGTAGGTTCTTATGATTCAAGCAAGCATTCAAGTCAAGATTCATAGCATTCAATCAAGAGTCAAGATCTACATTCATGCTATCCATTTCACATAAGTTTGTAGCCTTTGTTACAAGGCTTTGGTGAGTTGCAACAATGCATATTGTTCATTCATCATTCCTTTCATGCTTTTCTATTTCATTTCAAGGTTTGATTACCAAAATGGGTTTTGACCAAGGAAAACCCCTATCCGCTAACAAAACCAATTTTTTCTCTCCTCTACATGTGTGATTGTAGATTTAGGTGTTTTTGAGGCTTGAAGATCCTTAGAAGAAAAGGTTGCAAGATTGAATAAAGTTGTCAAAGTTTTCAAGAAGTTGTCATCTTTATGGAAATTCACCTACAAGCCAGAACTCCATATTTTAGACTCGGAGATTGGACAGGAGAGAAGCTACAAAAGATCACTAGAGGATACTAAAGTTTTGGAAAAAACCTAATACTGTGACTAAATTGCCAATTTGGGTGTATGAGTCCCAATATACCACTTTCTCAACATTTCATGTAGATTTTAGTTTACCAGTTGTAGATTCCAGATTCAACCCAAAACCCAAAACTAGGACTAAATTTCCCAGTCTAGCATATGAGTCCTAGTTCACATCAAAAGTCATAATTTTGAGATTGCAGACCTTGTTTCAAGTATCTCCAATTTTCTAGGTTCCCCTTTGTTCATTCTCGGTTTATTATTCTGATTTTAAGTTTCATAATTTCCTAGGTTACATCTAGTTAGATTTGCATATCATTTGCATTTCCTTCTTTCTAAGCCTTTGCTTAGTGGTGAACCCCCTTTATTTAATCATACCTAAGGAAACCATCCTAACCCTATTGCATTCCTCAATCATGTCAATTGGTTGAGGGATCTTGGTTTCTTTTAATGAATTGGAGTGAAATAGGTGCATTAGTTCCATCTCCCAAAGGTGGAACCCTATTTATTTGTGTTCAATATATACATTATGGAGATAGATAGATAGATATGCTTCCTATAGCTTTCTTCATTTACATTCAATTTAATAAGATGTATTGTTTGTTGGTTCATCAATTACAATGACTAAAACATATAGGAATATATTGTTTCTATTTATACCATATTGTTGTTTCAAGTTAGAAAATTTCAAAACAATAACAACAAAAACTATTTTCTATCTAACAATCAATTAGAAACATCAGTTATAAAATTACATCATTTAGAAACATTCAAAAAAATCACAACAAAACTGTTCACACTCAACATTCCAATTAAGTAAAGAAAAGTCAAAAAGAGAAATCTAATGAAGGGAAGCTATCTCCTAATGTGTTGTTTGTGGCCTTCAAATGATTAGGACTGAAACTTGCAATTGGTTACATAATACTTGGGGTAGGTGGGGGTCGGAAATATCGGGGGCAATAAATTGACACAATGTGTATGAATATTGCATGATGACCAAGTAAGGGGTTTAAAGGGTTGCTAAGATGCCTTTCCCTTGCTACCTCTTTTCTAGCCTTCTCCATTTTTTTTTCATTTTTTGTAGCTTCCCATTCAATCCTTTGTTGCTCCCTTTTTTGTTCCTTCTCCTTCTTTTGTAGTTCTCTTTGAAACTCAACTGCTAGTCATTGTTGTATGGTACAAATATTTATAACCCTTCTTGAAACAACATTAAGATATTTGTATATAACTTTAAACAACAATATGGTATAATTATTTATAACCATTTTTGAAATAGCATTATGAAATTTATATATATATATATATCCTTTTTTTAAGGGTAAAAGCCATGGAGCCTATATATATTATTATAATATAAGAGATACATAAGTTTGCAAATGAAAATCTGATTAGGCAGTAATCAGTAAGATGTACAATGTTTACAAAATGATAAAAGTATGATATAAATATTTAGAACCATTTTCTCATACAACATTATGATATAAATTGATATAAATTAAGATAACTTTATGATATAAAAAATTATGATAAAAAATGGGAAAACATTATCTATCTCGACAACATATATATATAATGTTGTATCGAAATGGGTTAGAAATATTTGTATCATATTGCTATTTCAAGTTATATAGAAATTTCATAATGCTATTTTCAAAAAGGTTATCATACATGTTAGAGTCACTATAATTGAAGAACAAAAAAACCATATGTCTAATTAAGTTGAATGCTAAATGAAGAAGACTATAGGAAACATACATATCCATCTATCTCTACTATATATATATGTATGTATGTATGTATGTATGTATGTATGTATGTATATACATATGTGTATATATCATACAACTCTAACTAATTGTTAGATTGTGAACAATTTTGTTGTGATTGATTTGAAAGTTTCAAGCATGAAACAACAGTAATATGATATAAATAGAAACAACATATTTATACATGTTAGAGTCACTATAATTCAAGAAAAAACAAAATATACATCTAATTAAGTTGAATGTAAATGAAGAAGGCTATAGGAAACTTATGTATGTATCTATCTCTACTATATACTATATATATATTGTTTCAAATTATATATAAATTTCATAATGCTACTTTAGAAATGGTTATAGCACAAGTAGGAGTTAGCCATTATCACAGTTAGTTGTAAGGGAGAGGGACCAATAGTGGTTCGAGGTTGTGTTGTGGATATAACAGGTGACAACAAATGTAAGTGGAATTATATATATGTATGAAAATATTTTTGAAGTAAATCATGATGCTTATGAACATTAAACTTATACTAAAAACCCATAAATGTAATTCATTTCAATGTAAATGAACAAGGCTATATGAAACATCAATTTCTATATTTGTGCATATAAAATAGCAAAGCACTTTTCAAAGAGACTATAGTGTAGGAAAAATTATTCCTTTCTGGCACTTAATTTTGGAATGAATAATAATAATAATATGAGCTTAATGATGCCTTAATTTAGTGTTGTAATATGTGTTTTACACATTCACATTAAGTTTAGGGCCCTTTTAATTAAATGGACTTAATGATGCTTTATTTTTGGTGTTGTAAGGTGTACCTTTGCACTTTCACACTAATCTAGGGTTTTATTAATTATTTGAAGTTATTTTACCGTCATTTCCCCCTTTAATTCAAATCCAAGCCTAATTGCAAATTCTGAGGGATAAAATCCAACATTCATAAATGCCATAACATAAGGTTTAACATCGAGCAATGTGTGTCCTAGGCAAGTGGCCTAGGATCAGCGAATGGGTCCTCACTTGTAGCAAGGACCTAAATTCAAATTATGTTTTTAGAAGTTTTTTTCAAAGGTACATTCAGATGTTAGCTTGTGATATTTGAATTTTGGGAATTAATCTTAAGATATGTATAAATAAGAGGTCATTTCACTATGTTTCACCTAGAAAGTTTTCATGAGCACCTAGCAATTTTGATGAGAGCATTCTTATAACAAGTTTATGAGATCAAGAGAATTCAAGAGCATTTTCAAGGCATTCAATGGTAGATTTGAAGAAGATTATTGCAGCAATCAAGATTCCATTGTGATGTCAAATATTTCTTGCATCACACATGTTGTTTGAGCTAATATGGTTATGTAGTGTTCAAGATCTAATCAACCATATCAAAAGAATCATTTCAAGACAAGTTTCATGATCAAGATCTACATCCATTGAGGCCACTTCATGCTAATTGTCGATTTGTATTCCAAGGTTCAAATAAATATTTTGGTGAGTTGTTACATATTCATCATTCCTTCATGCTAGTTTGTTTCATTTCAAGGTTTAATTACCAAAATGGGGTTTGATCAAGGAAAACCCCCATTCCCTAACAAACAACATTTTTCTCTCTTTCATGTTTGATTGTAGATTTTAGGTGAAAGATCCTTTGAAGAGTAAAATTGAGGAAAGTTAAAAAGTTTTCTAAGTTGCAAGAAAAATTATCTTTTCACGGAAACTCCTCTATAGAATTTATTTTTGGCTATCTAACAATGAGAATTAGGAATTTGGGAGTGCATACACAATAGAAGAGAACCCAAAAATGGATTTTAGAGAACCCTAGCCAAGGTCCATTCGCCATAGGGTAATTGAGTCCTCAATGAGCTACAAAAAGTGACTTTTGGTGAAAGGTACACATTGTTTTCCCCTTTCTAGATCCATCTTTTAATTAATGTTTCTGTCAAATTTGATTACCGTTCTTCATTTGCATTTTATAGCTTGCATTTTGGGGTTTGTTTGATGGTTTTGATCTTTCTCTCCAAAGCACTATTTGGCTTATAGCCATGTCCTTGCATAGATAGAAATTTTTTTGATTCATACCTTACTATGACTCACCTAAGGGTTGATAGTCACTTCATACTTTGGATCTCATTTCCTTTAATGAAATTAGGGAAATAGGTTATTTTGGTGAACCCCACTTTCATAACATTTTTTCACACACCAATTTTCCTTTGTTTCAGAGACATACCATGGAAGCTAAAGTAGGTGGTTGTAGAAGTTTGGAGGAGCTCTCTTGAAGTACTCTCCAATAGGTGTCTCCAATAGAAACTCACAAATTTTAAATGTTGAATAGGTAGCTTGCATTTCACAATTCTTGTATCTTGTATAAATAATTAAGTTGTATAAATTTGAAACCATGGGTGCAAGTGGATATATTTGTATTCTCGGAGGGAATTTGAGGTTGCATTGAAGGAATTAATGGTAGAATTGATATCAAATAGGCTATGAATGGTATGTAGAAAATCAAGTTGGTGATTTGAAAGGTGATTTTAGAAAATTTGAAATTATTGTTTGTTATCATATTTTGTTATCATTAATTAAATATCATTTATAATTGTGAATTATGGTTGATATAATTAGTCATTCTTTTGTAAAATTTTATTGCATAGTGAGCCTGAGAATTCTTTTTCTTTTTTTGTAGGAAAATTTCAAAAAAGACTAGTGTATATGGACATGGTGGAGCCATTAGTTTGTTAATGAGGGATGAATAATGGAACATTTTTTTTTTTTGCTTGGTAAATATTTGCTAAGGGGAAGCACCCGTCGCTTTTGATTGGAGCTATGAACTAGTGAGGCCTCATTCGGGGGACCTCATCCCCACCATTCATATTCCTATGCCTGCCTACATTCTCACCAAGTTCCTTGTAGGCCCTTGATGTCATTCCTCCATCTATTGTGCCTACTTGCATTCCCACCAAGCTCCCTGCAGGACACAATGTCACTCCTCCTATCTACTCTGCCTACCTACATTCCCGTCAAGCTCCCTCCAGGACCCAACACCAATCCTGTATTCACTCCTCCATCTCCATCACTCCTCAGTCCTTCCACAACCTCTCATTCTCCTCATTTTTCTCTGCCTTCTCCTTTCACCTCCCTCAATCCCCTCCTCTACCTTGCTCCTCCCTCCTTGTATTCCTTTTTCCTTCTTCTCCCTTCTACTGTTGCTCCACACCATGTTACTACCTCCTACAGCCGCTTATTGATGCACCTCTGCCTACAGTCTTTCTCCTTGCCACCCTCTAATGCACACTACTTAGCCACATCTTTGGTCTACTTTCGACCTTGCTCCATCATAACCCGTTGTTGCTTCCTCCATCCTTCCCTACATCAGGCACATGAGACTCGAGTATTCTCAAACCCAAGACTTCCCATGTGGGAGGCTTGTAGCTAACCACTGCGTTGTGGGGTCATTCCCGAATAATGGAACATTTTTAATGTAATATATTAAAATGTATTTTCAATTTGGTCTATTGACAATAAGTTGTGTACATGTCAACTCACTTTTAATGTAATAAAACATATATTGTTGAAATAAATATATCTATTTGCATTAACCTACTTTTGGGAACGTGGTAAACAATATATATATTGTGGAAATAAATATATCTATTTGCATTCACGTAATTTTGGGAAGGTGACAAATATTTACTCTACCCATGATAGGACATAATTCTAATTTAACATGAATCTGTCCTATCATATTAATAGATAGCTTTGAAAAAAAAAAAGTCTTTTATTGTTATTAAGTGGGCCGAGACTGCCACTTATCCTAACCCATGACACAACCCTGAACCCATGATTGACCCCTCCCCCTTAATGGATTATTTTTTTATAACGTACGCTAATACTAATTCTGTACATTCCATAAGAATTTAGTAATAAAGATATTAAAATATCTATTAGAGCCTGAGATGGTGGCTAACGAGACAAGGTGGTATTGTCAACACAGGTAGCTAATGCCAATAGACTAGTGGACCTTTTCAGCTTGAGTTCTTTCTTGTTTCAATAGGGCCTTTACTTTCATAACCTCTTAATTTGACGGGAAAAATAGAAATTTCACTAATTTCATTTGGAATCTAGTTGGAAAGACTGAAAAAACGGGCACCGAAATTTTAGATGTAACACTATCTACTGTAAGAAAACCGAATTGTCACGTTGGTATTCCTGTGCCCAGATTTGAATGCCATGAATTTCCATTTGAGGAATACATTTTAGCTATTCATATACTGTCAATGGTGGTAGGTGTGAATTAGTTTATTTTCAATATACTATCAATAGCATGTGGTATGTAATATTCTATTTCTCACAAATCTCGTCCAAGATATGGAGCAAATGCAGCGACTTTACAAGATTTAGTTGGGACTGAAACCATTTTTAATTGAGAGAGATAATAGTTAACGGATGTGGAGGCTCATGTTGTGGGTGAATTCATTCTTTTAAGAGAAAATAGCATTTCTTAATAGTTGTGGTGTACTTTCTTAATAGTTGTGGGGGGAATGCATTTTTCTAACAGATAATAGTTAAAATTAAATGATTGGAATAAGAAATCCAAAATATTTGGAAATAATTTGTCAATGTAAAAATTTAAGGTTTGCATTTTGTAATCTATAAAATAAAATGTATTTGTTATTTTATTCATATTTGAAATTTTAGAATTGAACTTTGTTCATGGATCTCAATTCTAATGAATAAATTTGAATTTTGATGATTTTGATATATGTTTCTGGTTCATCTTGATGTCTATGCTTTGTATTTTAGTTCACTAGTAGTGTTTGAGGGACATCTTTGAGGAATTTTCTTGGAAAAGATTTATTCACTTTTTCTTAAACCTTTTAATATTGATTTAAAAATAATTTAAGTTAATAAATGTTCATCGAATATTCTCTTAATATTGATGTAAGCGAATGATGGAATATTGATGCTCTAATTACATTCTCTATATCATGCTCAATGTAGAAGTGAGAGTTCTTGATTGATATCCAAATTCTAGATCCTTTCAAATGACTTAGGGCTCATTCTTAAATAAAATTCAAAATAGTACAAGCTAAGCATTTCACCATTAATTCATGCACAACAATAAATAAAAAAAGGGGTCAAATTTGAATTTGAAATTCAAAATTTTTCATTAGCTTTGTAAATTGTGGAATTGACTTGGAAAATCTCCACAAATTATGAACTTACACCTAAATGAAGGATGGGTAAAAATAGGATGAAGATAATTTATTGGGAGTGAGTCTAGATGGAATCAAGTTAAGCTTAAATTATGTGTCAACTTTTACATAAAAATAATATCAATTACATTAATCATTGTATAAAGGATAACCAAATCATAGTAAACACAAAATAAAAGAAAAATGTACGAGGTATTCAATTTTCACCATTAAAAAAATTTATTACAAAATATAAAAAAAATAAAAAAAGTAAACCCATTTCATCTTAAATCATTTGTGAAATATAATTAACCAGATTTTAAAATATTCATTAATTTAAATTATATTCTACATTTAACATTAAAACACACTTTAAACCAAGAAATCTATACTTCTATAGAGAAAGGCATACAATATCTCTTAATTAAAATAAATCAAAGATAACATGATAGGCATAAAAACTTCATGAGCCCACACCAATAGGAAACCATCATAAGGATTAAAAATAGACACAATAGGGAATAATATGAATGACACACAAATGTGAATCTCCATATCATTAGCAAGGTAATTTAGTTGAGATTTTAGAACTTAAAAGTAGTTAACAATGATCTTATGGTCATTTAAAACATAAAAGTAGTAAAGAAGTTTCCTTTCAACATCACATAATTTTAGATTCCATATAATTTGAATTCATATAAGAATGTAATTAGTGAAAATTAAAATTAATGAATATCTATTATATGATTTAAATAGATAAAGATTATCAACATGTCTTTGAGTGATTGTCATCCAATCTTAAAATTTATGACCAATATTGTCATCACATAAATCTAACCTCCATAAATTTAATTCATATATTATAGTCATCTTTATTCTTATCTTTATTTAACTCCCATAAATAAATTATTTCTATTTAACATAAATTTAATTTACTTCTATCTATTAGTAAAGTTGAATGGTTTTGAGTGAGCCCACTGAAAATCAAATCTTAATAGATGTAAGACCTCAACACCATAAAAAAAAGATTGAAATTGTAACCCAAATTAATAAAATACATATTACACAAAAAAATATAAAATTATAATATAAATAACACATAACATTAATATAAAATTGTACTATAAATAACATATAACATTAATATAAAGCTATACAAAATTAAAGCTATACAAAGTTAAAGCACATTCTCATTAAGGTAAATCATCCACCATCCTCAATTCTATAATCTAGGCATGACCCCATATGCAATTCATCCTTTTGAGGGTTCCTTCCAAATGGGGTTTCCATTTTGGAAAGCTAACTTCAACTAATTAAGAACTTGCCAAATGAGAAGGGCCACATAGTGGTTTAACTCTAATATACATGGTTTGTATAATTATGAAAAGTTCATAGAAATAAAGCCAGTCGTTACTTTTAAAAAAATGTATAGGAGGCACCCAGGACCTTGTAAATAGGGATTGTGCGTATCTTCCACGGTGTTTCTTTACTCGTATGCTTCTGATTGATTGAAGCTTTAATAATTTTTATACCTGTCTATGGCAGAAGCTGCTGAGGCAGTATTTGCTACAATCCAAAGACGAAATGGCTTATTTTCCCTGAGACAGCTATTATGTCTGTTCTGTGGGAATTAAATCCGACAAATCTCATTCTACTTGCGGTTCTGCAATGATCTGCAAAGATCTCTAATTGCAGAACTTTCTAAGGATTGGCCCCATGTTTTGCCAGGCTTTGTCTGCGAATTGCACGTTCCAGGAATGGTACATATTTTCTATATACTCATCTATGTCCTATTATAGATTCTAGGGTTTTTTAAAATAAACCATACATGGAGTACTGATTAATATTTTGTAGTTAGGATTGTCCGTCCCCGGCAGAAAGATATGAACATGATTGAATTTGGTAAGCAAGATCTAAGCATGAACAACTCATGTCAAAATACCCAACTTCAATCTCCTTATATTATTCATTACGGGGATAATGAAACAGCAAGTTTTCCCCTCATTCAACAAGTGGTTGATTCTTCAATGGTGGAACACGCCCATTCTAAAACCTTGCCTAGGGTTTCCTTTAGAGGGCTTATCATCAGTAAGGTTGGGAATGCCAATCCCAAACAGATGCACATGCTTATTGAAAGGCAGAGGCGGATTGACATGAAAACAAGGGCTTCCGTATTGAGATCTTTACTTCCAGAAGAACACATTCTGGTAAGGAAATTTTTTGTTTTATTTGTTGGGCAAATTTGGTGGATCGCTTTTAGGTCATATTTAGGTCAACTTACAGTAGAAGAAGTGTGTTTTGCAGGGAAGACGATCACTGTCAGATCAAATCGACGGAGCCGCTGAGTACATTAAGCATCTGCAGGAACATGTAAATGAGCTTGCCAAGAGACGAGAAGACATGGGAACTATTTCCATATCTAATTGTGAAGAGAAAATTTGTAATATTTTGCCATTTATTGGTGGATCACAGTCTTTTCCTTCTGTGAAAATAATGGCTATTGGTTCAGGTATTGAAGTCACAACAAGCTCGTTAAAATGTCAAGTTGTCTTGTCTGATATTCTCCTTGCGCTGGAAAATGAGGGGCTTGATGTAGTTAGTGCCAATGTCTGCAGCACAGAGGACAAAGTATTTCATACCTTATACACCAAGGTATATTTTTTTGTGTTTTTCAACGCTGTTTGCTCAATTTATCTAAACTTAGGTTAATCTTTATCTGATTTCCTTAGAGAGTTTATTCACAACTTATAATTCTTGCTTATTCGAGGCATTGATCAGTTAGAACATTTTTCTGACTATTAGGAAATCACTAAAATATGCAACGTTTTAGCTGCATTGCAGGCTTCAGATCTTGAACGTTTTGACAAGACAAGTCTTCATCAGAAGCTCTGCCTTCTGCTCAAGTAAATATAACTGATGCATAGGTCAGGATGTTAAAGTATAATTGTTATCTTTTTCTTAGCCTTCTTTGTTATCTGATCTGGAGAAAACGGCATTATTGTCCTGTAAAATATAGATGCTAATGATCAATCTACATGATCAATGTTAGTTAAGTATGACTTTATAAACTTGGATAAGGAAAAGTTCAAATTGAAATAGAACTAAGATATTTATTTATCTTCCCTAATAGGCCAGTGGTGCTAGAGCTTTGACTGTGAAAAGATACAAGTGTGAGGAATAGATTAGTATTAGTCGGTGCTGATCAAGTAATTGTATGATGGGAAGAGGCTTTTCTTTTTATGATCCTTACTACTATGTAGTTAATCTATTCTGCATACAGAGAAACTTCTATGCTTCTTTAATTTGTGATGTTACTGGCAAAGATTACAGACTTGATGTAAATATGACTGATGAGGGAAAGTATGTAGGCTGGGATGAGTAATGAAAATATTGAACTCGAAATATCTGCATGTTATTGTACAGGAAGATTATAACCTCCAAAGCTATTTCTAAGAGTTAGTTAGGATGGGTATGTCACTAAAACCATCCTCGAGACCCATGAAAAGGTTTCGAACTAAACAATGTTGAAAAATTTCTTCATAAATTTGTTTTGCATGACATATGATCATCATAATTAACAACACAAAATGTTGGTAACAATTTTTCTTTTTCTTTTCCCTTCCCTATGGAATAGAATGCAACCCAGAAATCTGATACCGATACTTTGAATGTTATATCGAAGTCCTCTAAGTCTATTCTTTCATCTCATATTAAATTTGATGTACTCTACTAGTGATAGCTGAATGGAACATGATATACAAGAGGTCTATAAGAGAATTCTAGTGTGCTCATCTCTTTTCTGTTTCCAAATTAGAGCTGATAACCACCTTATCGGGATCAAAACTGCTTAATTACTCGTGACAATCCCGAACATATTACAATAGATTTCAAAACATACTGGCATATTATAATTAATTGGTAAAATACAACATGACAAATAACAATATCTCCCTCTAGATCTCACATAATACGTAGTTTATAAGTACAGCCATGTATATTGAGTTAATGAGAATGGGTAACACCTGGCTTATGAGATCAGGAAATCTCCTTTTTGATGAACCAACTTCCCTATCAGATAAATTTTCTTATTAATCTAGCTTCCACCTAAAAGTTAGGACTAAAACAATCTGATTCTCTATTTACTTTATTCTAATTTCTTCTTTTCTTGTTATTCGACTAAAACGATGGTGTGTCAGTTTCTTATTTTCGTTTCTGCTTTTCTTGTTATTCTTCAACTTTTCTGTATTCAACAAACTTTATTGTCATTTCTCCTTTTCTTGCTATAAACAAACAATCTTGAACGTTGAGTCGCAAGTGGGTTTTTATATCATGAATTTTGTTTTTAAGTTTTCCAAGAGATGGTATGTCAATTGAAGAATAGACTAACGCCTTGATGCCTCTGGTAGAGAGGCAACAAATGTATTCCAACGGTTAGGAAAAGCCTCCTTTAGGATGTCTGAAATGAAAGATGTCTCTCCCTTAGCTTTAGAAATACCAGTAAACAAGCATGTAGTCATGATTTGCAGATCCAGACAATACTCGTCTTCTTTTTGGACTGTGTCGCTTTATGATTGGCTAATTGAATAGCCAAAATATATGGAAACCTAGTCTGTCATATAATCATTTTTTGGTACTGCACATTGGTCTTGCCATACTGTAGTCGTTTCATTAGGTTTTACTATCAATCTGGCATTCTGTAGCTCTCAATCAGCATTTATGTCTTATTAACGACCCTTTGGGAAGCTTGGATTATACCATTTTTTCTTTCATTATGGGAAGCTTGGATTATACCAATTTTTCTTTTATTGGCGATTACGAATTGTATGTTGATGCCAAAATCTGTTATAGAGCTTTAGAGCTATTATAAACGACTGTGAAAACGTAACACTTCTAACATTAAAACAATTTTGTAGCACCACAAAGCATATTTTTTTTATTGATGCTTAGAGATAATACATACCATGCATTGTGGACACTATATATTATTGGTATGTTTAGAACAGATTAACCATGTATAACTGAATGGGTGGGTTTATATATAGTCGGTTAGAAATGTAATAAATAGTGAGCTTAACTTTTATAATTATATGCCAAAGCTAGCCTTAAAATGGAGGAAAACTATGGCATTCACACTAAGTATTCATTTCTCTTTTTAATGTACTTAGCTATTCTTTTTCTTTACAAAAACTAATTAAATAATAGACAATTCATTTTTTTAATTTTTTTTTGGTATTATTGAAATGTTGTAGAAACATAATAAGGACTAGATAAATGTTTCTAGAGCATTAAAGGGGTTTAATAACTTTGTCAAATGTCTGTGTATGGGAAGGGGTAGTCATATGAGAGGGGTAGAGAGAGGTCCTTGATTTTGTAGTTTCGTATTATTTGGGGTTTTAGAATGATAATGGAGGTTAGAAGAAGGTTTCTTGACCTCTACAAGAAGTTTAAGGATTTTTTTAGAAGCATCTAGTGGGGGACACTCATGTCCTAGAGAAGTGCTAGGGGCCTAATAAGGTGCTCATATCTAGTTTGGGTTATAGTGACGAAACGAGGTGCTGGTGTCTATCATATACATTAATGTATTTTTAAAAATAATCTACAACTTTTAGGATTTCCGTGTCTAAATTCTCTAGTGCATGTATAACTTGTGAAATTTAAAAAATTCCTATCTATATATAGATATAACCTAAAGAAACTTGAGGGAAACAAAAATTGTTAGTTATATTTTTTAAGATTGTCTCAATGTATCCCATAGGATGACATACTTTAGCCTTGAAGGGGCAATATTATTGGGATTCTATGATCCTTGATTATAGGTGTTTGTGGTGAGTACAATGGATGTACCTATCAAACCATTAAAGGCCTCTTACCACTATTATGTTGTATGTTGTCTAGTGGAAAATGAAATTAGGTTGATAGAGTGTTAGTGGTGTGCCAAGATGGAGTACTGTGAGGTTTTTGAAAGTTTTGCTCCATAGAAATGGAGGGTGGGGAGCCTAGAAATTTAATTTGAGTACTTCAATGGAAGGAAATCATAGTATGGAGGCATACAAGGATGGAGAAATGAAGAAAGAGAATGGATGGAGCCCAATGTACCTACAAAAAAGGAAGAATTGTAAGTGTCCTTAGGTATAGAGCAAAGAAAGAGACTTAACAATATAATATAGAACTTAGTAGCATAGTTTTGAGAAAAAAATATGTATCAAGATTCTAGGAGAGTGGAAATACTAGTTAACCCTTTTCCAATTAAGGAGGAGAAGATTCAAATCGACCTAACTACTTGTGGAGTGTATAACCACTATATAGGGTATGTACAATAACATCACATAATCATGTGTCACTATTCATCATAATTATATCAATAATTAAATAAATTATATATTAGAATGATGTATCCAAATTCATATTAAATAAAATTATGCACATTAGAATTATAGAATTAACTTCCTAAAAAGTAATATAATAGAAACATGTGGAAGCCTAAATATGTTCCTGCTAATACAATATTTAGGAAACTCACAATAATGAAAACTATGAATACAATCACCAATACCTTCAAGGAATTAGATCGCCGTCACCATGATACATGTGTAAGAGCTAAATATCACTACCTATTGGTTAATGATTACCAATGTGAGAATCTATGAATCATTAAAGTTATCAACCGATAAGGTTTATTAGAAATAAACATCTTAAATAAGTATGTAACTTAGAATATTAATAGGTAATAAGTAGAACTATTAACATCATAAGATTTACTAAGAAAAATTCCATTTTATCATATTTACCCAATTGTTCTTTTACCTCCTTAGTCTTGGTTAGTGGTGAAGTAGATAAAGTTGAATCTCCCAATTTCTTCTCTCAATTTTGAGAACTTTACCTAAAATCCTTTTTATGCATTTACAATAAATAATATTATAGGATTTTTTACTTCCCTTTAAATGTCTTCATTTGTGCATGGTCTAGACCCTTTTAGTGATCTTCCTCCATTTTTTATTCTTTCATAAATAAGGGCCTTATCAAGTGGTATTCCTTTATTATATGGTTTAGTTGTTACTTGACCATCCTTTATACACTATCTTCCATAATATGTCATCCTTGCTAGTGAGCTACATCTTGCACCCTTGGTACACCTTTCAAATATGATGATTTTTTATTTCTCCAATTACCAACATAAAATAACAAACCAAGAATTTATAATTACTATGTTAATAGGAGATACCAAATGGTAGTGATAATGGAGGATTTAGAGTGCTATTATAATCAAAAGATGGGCACTTAAAATGGAGAAGATATGTAAAATAAACATAATATTAATCATGAAAACCTCAAGAAGGGAAAAAATCTAGATAATTGTGGCAAGTGCTCTTGTATTATTATACTACGAAGAAAAAAAAGTAGATATAGAATAAATTTAAAAATTTAAGTATATTTTTCTAGCTTCATCTTCATCTATTTCAAGCATGAATCAAAGAGTCCATGTGCAAAAATTGAAAATGAGAATGTCAATTAGAATATTTTAAATTCTCATTTTTTTGTGTTATGAGAAACTAACCCATTTTCTTAGAATATTAGTTTCATTTCCATTAGGTTTACTTAAAATAGAACCCAATAGTTTTAAAATCACTATCTATTCATAACATACAATTTTGTGCTACTAAGTTTTGGGGTTAACTTTGGTTTTTGAAACTTACAAAAGTGACTTCATTTGATGATAAGAATTCCTCCTAGATATAACATGGAGCACATGTAATTTTTTAGGGATATGTTTATCCCACAATAAATTCTCAGTTTTAAAATAAATAATTTATCCCTCCATGTTTGAATGTTTTTGTGTCCAAACTAATTTGAACTTGTAAAACCCTGCTGATATTCTCCTTCTTATTCCTAAGGTGATTTTAAGAACTCAAACATCTCTCAAGGTATAGGGCAGTAATTATATATGGATGAGTCTTTTTTTCTTGTTATAACAAAATCCCCTCATAAAGTGATTCTCAAAAAATAGTGTTATGAGGTAGATGGTGGTGATGCTCTATCATGTTTTAAACCTATAAATATAAGTAAAATAATATATACTTAATGTCCTTCCCATTATAATCTCTATTGTGGCCATTAATTTCTTGAAAATTATTTTTTATTCAACTTTATATACTTCACATAATGTTTTATAATGATTTCCATGGACTAGAATACATATGACAATATTGGTATCTTACTATAATATAACCTTGTTAACATGATCATTGTTATTCACAGTCACATTATTATGTCACATGAAATAAATTATAAATTATTATTACATTAGTTTATAATGAAGGTCATAACTATTACAATCCTTGTAATAATATTTCAAAATGAGTTATTATACAACTATGCATATGGTATATTTCTTATAAGAGTTTGTGCAAAATACTATTAGGAATACCATTACTATGATACTCTTGATTGTTCCTATGCTCATCTATGATAAGAAATTCCCCTCCCTTACTTGTCTATATAAGAATAATTAGTTCCATATTCTTGTTATATCATAAAATAATTTTTATTCTAAATTTTCAATAATGCCATGGAAAGAAATTCAAAATGCATAAAACACAAAAAATATAGACATTGCATTATACATGTTACTAATATTTTTTATACAAGCCTTATATCATCATGTAACCAATCTTACTAAACCTTAAAATTTTCTTACAAGAAGTAGATGTGCAAAATATGTTATTCAAATAAGAAATTAAGGGCACAAATCAATGTTTTACCTAATTCATTCAAGTGGGCATGTTCCTCATGCCCATGCGATGAGTGAATAAAACTCATTTATTTCTTCTTTCTTTTATATGTAGAATTTGATTTACATACTCTAAAATAATGGGTGTAACATACTACCTACTTCCTCTGAAATCATTATCTAATGATACTCATTTTCATGTACAAATGAAAATATATCACCTATCTATTCTAAACAAGTCAAGTAAACGTTCTATCTAAAAATAAAATCATAGTTGGTCTTATCATTCAATTGTAGTATAAAATAGTTCAATATTTGTTCTCTCTTTGAAATTAGTGATTTAGTGTGCTTCTTTCCCACTAGTTGTTACTCACTTTTTACTTTTTCAATTCTTTAGGTAAATATTTTGATGGATTTTTTAGTACTTCCCCTCCCAATATCATTCAATCTTGCAATGGTATAACAATTTTAATTAGTTTTACACATACTCAAATTAGCTTGCATGTTAACTCCTTTAAGTGTGTATCCTTTATTTTCCATCCGGACTATGGAAATTGGGATCCTAAATTTTATTTTATTTGCACATTTTCCTATAGTGGTTGGGTAGAATAATAAAGGTGTGTCCCACTTTTAACCTGAGTGGGACACTCAAATCAACATTTAAAGTCAATTTTTCACTTTATGTCACTTGTAGAAAGAAAATCATTATGAATTTGAGGATGATGTGAACTAGTATTTTTGAAATTTCATGTGTATATTTTAAATATATATTTTAAAAAATATTATTAAATATTTGTTTATAAAGCTTTTTTTATGATTTATGATAAAAAATAATGAACAAAATTTTCAAAACTATGATGCACTTAGAGCTACAAAATGAATATGGAAATATAGACATTAGTGTGTTTTTGATAAAAGGGGGGATAAAGGGGTTTTACAGGGACCCGAAACTGCGAAGTAACATTACAGAAAGAGACCAAAACAGAGGTCCGAAAAATAGAAAAACTGCCAGAAAGATAAAAACCAGCATTAGTAGGCAGCAACAAAAAGCCTTAAAGAAACCAGAAAAAGGCCAGCAAACAGAAAAAGTTGGGCCCGACCATAGCTAATTCATAGAATTCAGGAGCTCGTCTGCAACCTCTTCCAAGTCCGCCATTTCCTGAACCCCCTCCATAAAAATCTGAGTCATGTTTGGGGTGGTCAGGGCTTTCCTTTTCGTGCTTGATCTGGTATGTTTAGAGATTCCAGCTTCCTCGTCCTGGTCTTTCTCCTGATCAAGATCGACAATCAAAGCTCTATTCTGGGTTTTCTCAGTCTTTCAGACATTGCCCTGATGATAACAGAGTTATGTCTGGCAATTCTACAGTTTTGCTGGCAATTTTTTTCATAGTACCTTTGATTTTTTCAATATCATTTTTGAAAGTGTTGTCCTTCACGTTGTAATTCTTCTCCACTTCGAGCTGAATAAACCCTGCAACTTTGGCTTCAATTTCCCCCAGCTTGCTATGAAGAGACAATTTTTTTGTTTTCAGCTCACTTATTTCATGAAAAACCCATTTGGCAGAATTCAACTAGTCCCTGAGAGCAGCTCTTGGCATTACCAACAAAGTCAAAAGGGGGCTCACATTCAGAATTGACCCCAAAAAACACCGACTCCGCACCTCTCAGGGGGTAAAGTTCTCCTGTTGGATATTCTGGGGAACGTGGGGGTCCTCAAGATTAACCCCGGCCGCCTTAGCAGAAACAACAGGGGAGTCGTCAGGGTAGGAAACAAGCTTATTAACCTGGAGAGCTAGAGCCTGCCAAATTGGCATTAGGGTTAGTGCGGCCAGAGGCAGAAACAGAGCAGGCGCCAGAAGGTTGAGGGGAGCGGCCAGAGGCAGAAGGGGGGGCAGAGGAGGCGAAGAGCTCTTGACACAGTCGGGGGAAGCTTTGGTATCAGAAATGCTAGGCTCAGTATCATCTTCATCAAGCTCCAAAGGGGCTATAGGGTTTGGAAGGGCAGGCATATTCTGAAAGTGCTCATAAATGAGCCTTAAAAGACCCGTGTGAAGAATCGGGTATCTTTTAGGGCTTCTACTGTGATCAGAAAAGCTATTTCTCAGGGAACAGAGCAAGAAGAAGGGGATAGAGACACGCACCTTATGCCAGAAGTGATTAAGCAGCACGAAGTGGTATCCATAAACCCTAGTGAAGCGGCCGTCGAGAGTGATGTACTCCATGATAACCTTTAACACTTTTCTCCATAATGCTTTTATAGTGTCCACTTCATAGTAACTATTCGTCGTCTTGACAAGTTTTTGCTTCTCCGTTTCAGATTTGGGGAACCTCAACACAGCTTCGTCGGAGAATTTCCTGTCTCTGAAGAATTTATGCTCTTCCATCAGAATGTCGGTCACCTCCGCAATCAAAGCTTCATCAATCTGAACTTTCCTGCCAAAGAGGAGAACCTCCCCATTATTCCAATTCTTCTCAAAGAAATCTGTAATCTCCTCCTTAGGGCCATGGAGTTTCTCAATGAACGGAAGTAAGCCACCCCTTCTTATTTTACTCCAAGCTTTGGCGTTCTTGGTGTGTGACTCAAAGCTGGTAGGTTCAACCCTCTTCCGTTCCCCACCCATTTTTGAGATATTAGTTCGAATACAGTTACAGACAGAAAACCTATTCCAGAAAGTTCCTTTGCTTCGCAGGACCCACAAAGCGTGCCAAAGTAAATAATTTATCAGCCGGATCCTCTCGGCCCCATTATATCTTCTAATCTTGCTATCATGACTCGTACCTTCCTCATTATTACAAGACGCCACCTTTTTTCCGTTCACCGCATCGAGCTCCAATAAAGCTTGGACATCGAAGTGGAGGTCAGTCTTTTTATGCCACGTGAGGATTTTATCACTCTTAACTCCCTCATTGGCAAAAAAATCTGCAACCGCGTTCGCCTCACGGTAAGCATGAGTTATTCTTATTCTGTCGAACTTACTAAGTAAGGCCTTGGCATCATCAATCCAATTTTTTATCGACCAAGCTGGCTGGGACCTACCACAAAGGCTATCAATTATATTTTTTGAGTCACCTTTGAGCCATAGATTTTTGCAATTAATTCCCACAGCCATGTTGATTATGTAATAAGCCCCCGCGCTTCCGCCACGTGATTGGTTTGGACCCCAGAGGAGTGGCAACAGCTCCCATAAAGTTACCTGCCGAATCCCTTAAGACCCCACCACACCCAGCCTTTCCTGGGTTTCCTTTGGCCGCACCATCGAAGTTAGCTTTGGCCCATCCTTCCATAGGAAAACTCCAGCAAACACCGTCCCTGGATTTTTTGGTAGAATTAGGGGCCTTGGAAATATCCCATTTAATTCTCCATTCCCTGGCAATCAGGCTGTCAAAAGGAGAACAAACCACAGTCTCAACCTTGTCATCCCTGAAGGGGACAATAGAGAAGTTTTCTTTGATCATCCTAAGAATTCTCTCAAACACAATTTCCTCCGAAGACTCCTTATCCCTGAAGATCCGGTTGTTTCTCTCTTTCCAAATTCCCCAAGTCACATGGGGGAACGAGAAGGCCCATAGTTTTTTAATAAAGGGGTTGAAAGAGGGGTGTTTCCATTGAGCAAAAAAATCCTCAACCGACTCCAGAGGGACCCAAGAAAAATTCCAGCATTTCAGAAGCTTGTCCCAAACCAAGGAAGAGAAAGGACAATGGATAAAGAGGTGATTAACCGATTTAGCATTGCTTTTACAGAGGTAGCATCTATTGGGGATCAGAAATCCTCTTTTCTTGAGATTATCCACAGTAAGAACTTTATTTTGCAGAAAAGACCAAAAAAAAATGTTAACCTTAAGTAAGAGATGCTTGATCCAGGCTTGCGACCATAGAGGGGGAGGATTAAGAGCATGAAAAATTCAGGAAAAGGCAGAAGAGACAGAAAATCACCCAGAAGGCTCATACTTCCAGATAAGACTATCCTCCTGATTTAAACAAAGTTTGATGACATTCAAGGAGGAGTAAACAGAGACCATCACAGGGTTTATCAAGGGAAGATTGATCCACTTACCATCCCGCCAGTAGTCTTTAACAAAAAGGCCAAAAGTATCTTTACAAAACTCAACCCATCTACTGATATTCCCATCCTAAGACAATGATTCATCACGTAGCCAACAATCATCCCAAAATCTAACCTTGTTTCCATTGCGAACCTGCCATTTCAATCCCAGTTTCACCACCTTTATCCCTTCAGTCATGTAGTTCCAACAACTTGATCCTTTTAGGGGATTGGGATTCTCAATAAGATCTTTGAGAGAATTCTTATTCTGTAGATACTTACTTTTAATTATTTCACTCCATTCACCAGAGGAAGAAAAAAGTCTCCATATCTGTTTAGCTAGGAGCGACTTGTTCAGCAGTCTGATTTTTCTTAGCCCTAGGCCTCCATCCTTTTTGGATCTGCAAACCAAATCCCATCCTACAAGAGACATTCTTTTTCTTTCCTCAACTCCAGACTAGAGGAATCTCTTTTGAATCTTCTCAATGGTTTCAGCATATTTGGAAGGGATTTTAAAAAGACTGAGAGCATAGATGGGGAGATTCTGCAAGGAAGCTTTAAGAAGCTGAAGTTTTTTGGCTTGGCTTAGGCGAGCTCCTTTCCAGCTAGAGAGTTTTTTCCCAAATCTATCAACCAGAGAGAACCAAAAAGTATCTGGAGGTTTTAAACAAAGGGGAAAACCCAGATAAGTAGCAGGAAGGGACTCAATCTTGCAACCAAGAATTCCAGCTATCTTTCTCTGTCTTTGCAAAGGTGTGTTAAAGAAAAATAGCAAACTTTTTTGCTTATTTATCACCTGACCAGAAGCTCTGCCATAGGTATCCAACAGTTTCTTCATCTCTTTAGCTTCCGAGACAGCAGACCTTCCCATAAGCAAAGTGTCATCCACAAACTATTGATGAGAGCATATAAGATTGTTCGATGACGGTTTAAGCCCCATAATAGATCTTTGAGCAACCAATTTACTCATGTTTCTGCCTAACACCTCAGCCATAATCGTGAAAAGGATAGGAGAAATGGGATCTCCCTGTCTTAACCCTCTAGAACTCTAGAAGAAAGTGGAAGGGGATCCATTAATAAGAACCGCCACAGAAGCAGAAGTGATAAGTTGTTCGATGAGCTACAAAACCCTTTCATTGAAACCATAGGATTTTAAGATCTTAAATAGGAAATTCCAATCCACCCTATCATAAGCCTTCGAAATGTCAAGCTTAAGAAGAAATCCTTCCGATTTAGAGACCAAGAGGGAATGAACATTCTCATGAGCATGGACAATAGAGTCAAGAATTTGTCTTCCAGGCACAAATCCATTCTGTTGAGGGGCAATTATAGAGGGAAAAATAAGAAGCAGCCTAGAGGTAAGCACCTTCGAAATTATTTTATAGAAGGAATTACAGAGGCTAATAGGTCTAAAACCTTCAAAATCCTGCACTCCAAGTTTTTTGGGGATAAGGACCAAGAAAGTGGCATTTAACTCCTTTAGCAGATTTCTAGAACGGAAGAACTCTTTCACCGCCTTCTCAACATCCTCCCTTACAATGTCCCAGAACCAATGGAAGAAAAGTAAAGGGAAGCCATCAAGACCAGGCGCTTTGCTTCCTTCAAAAGAGAAAACAACTTTTTTAATTTCCTCACTGGTGGGTATTGCTGTTAACATTTCATTGTCTCTAGAATTAACAATCCTGGGGATAGCCTCCAGCAGCTGATTTTGATCTTCTAAGTTAATATCCTCTTTCTCAAACAGGAGATTCTTGAAGAATAGGACAGCTTCTCTCCTAATATCCTCTTCCTCCTCATAAGTTCTACCATCAACCACAATCTTAGAAATTTTGTTAGCTGCCCTGTGTTTAGAAGCTGAAAGATGAAAGTATCTGGTATTTTTGTCTCCAGCCTTTAGCCAGAGAGCTCTAGATCTTTGTCTCCAAAATTCCTCTTCTCTAGTAATTATCTCATGAAGTTTTGAGAGAATCTCATTTTCCTTTTCCTTAGTTTCATTCACATAGCCTTCCTTTTGAATTTTGTTTTGGATTTCAGACAGCCTAAACTGAAGATCAGATTTGATTTGAAAGATATTGCCAAAAGACTCTTTTTTCCACTTTCTGAGATTCATTTTAACTTCTCTTAGTTTTTTGGCGATTCTAAATAGGGCAGTACCCTTAATTTTAATATTCCACCATTTCCTTATTTCCTCTCGGAGGAGAGGATGGGAAAGCCACATCTTCTCAAAGCGAAAGGGAGTATTCCTCTTAATCTTTAAGGGGTCAGCAACGAAACTAATAGGGAAATGGTCAGAACCTATCCTAGGGAGGGTTTTCAAAGAGCAGCAATAATTTAAAACCAGATATCAGAAACAAGGGTTCTGTCAAGTCTCACCTGGATCAAATCCGACAGAATTCTTCTATTCGACCAAGTGTAAGAGCTCCCTTGCAAGTCCAGGTCGATCAAGGCATGACTGTTGATGAAATCCAAGAGATCTTCTTTGCTTTCTTCATTAATCTGAGAACCGCCAAACTTCTCACCCTGAAGGAGAGGTGAGTTAAAATCTCCTATGACAACCCAGGGGTCATTCTGAAAGATATTCCGGAAAGCAGCCAACTCTTTCAAAAAAGCCTTCCGAGATTTTTTACAGTTCGAAGCATAAATATTAGACTGGATCCAACTGAAATTGTCTCTAATATGAGTAAATCTAGTGGCAACATAGTTAGGATAAGAAAAAAGAGGATCACCTCTTATGACCATATAGTTCCAAAAAGTCGCAACCCCACCAGATGCCCCAGTAGAATCACTGCCTTGAATAGAACAGTGTTGGAACAAAAAAATCTTTTCAACCTTTTCACTTAACATTTTCGTTTTTTGAATGAAGAGAATATCAGGATTTTGGTCCCAAGCAAAATTGTGTAAAATATCCTGCTTGTGGGGATTATTTAGTCCCCTAATATTTCAGGATAATAACTTCATGGGAATTTAGGAGAGAGAAGGAGTTCCAGGATGGTTTTTTGGAAACCATCCGCAATATTCTTGAAAGCTATGGTGCTCTCTTATCAAAATTTTGGGTCTTCTTCCTTTGGCCACAGAAATTGCCCCACAGTCCGCTTTTGCTCTCGATCTTGTTGAAATCCCACAGGGGGTGATTTTGATTTTGATCTTTGACTTTTTCTTCTTTTTCTTAGAAAGCACCTCTTCTCTATCTGTTTCATCTTGACTATCTGATTCTTTTCTGGACTCCCATTCTTTTTCAGAAAGGAATTTTTGTTCCCAGGGGAGGGTATCCATGAGACCATTCTCAGATGGCAGGGAGTTACTTCTTTCAAGAATGCTTGCCTGGCTAGGGTCCGAATAAGTGTCTTTAACAATATAAAAAGAAGCCAGATCTAAACAATATTCAGCACCTGGGTTATTTGTCCTGACCGGAGATACAACCAGGGGAATGCCTACCTCAAGAGAGAGACCCTAAGAAGAAATATCATCCAGCCCTGGCCTCTTGGGGTCCCGGAAGATGGGGCTCATCTCTGATGTAAAAGAAACATCCAACTTGCTAAGGGCTAATTTCCCTACTTCCCATTCCACACTTTCCTCTTTGTCCTGAGAATCAGTGATAAGCTCTGAAATCAAAACTTGGGGGGTCTGGATGGCAGAGCCTTCATTTCCAGCTTCATCAGACATATTGCATTGAAAGCCATCTACCTTGCATAGAGCCAAGATCCCAGCAAAGTAGTACATTCCTTCTCCTTTATCCTGAGGACCAGTCTTAATCTCAAAAGCAAGAGCTTCAGGGGCCTGGGTGGTGGAGCCTTCATTTCCAACTTCGCCCGAGAGGTTATCAGGGGTTTCAGCAATCTTTCCCACTATCTTCGTAACACATTTGTCCTCCTGCTTCTTTTTCCATACCACTTTTGAGGCCCTTTTAGGGTTTTCCATTTCTTTTACAGCCTTAAGGGGGCAATGCTTCTCCCAATGACCAGATTTTCTGCAGTTGAAGTAGGTGAAAGGGATGGTCTCAAACTCAATAGCTTGCAACCAAGAGCCGAGTTTCGAGTGGATCTCCATAGAGGAGGGA
Source organism: Sequoia sempervirens (assembly GCA_007258455.2). Lineage (NCBI taxonomy): Eukaryota > Viridiplantae > Streptophyta > Pinopsida > Cupressales > Cupressaceae > Sequoia > Sequoia sempervirens. Next base: position 28,144 of record VDFB02319851.1, read on the forward strand.
AGATCTGCTTCCTGAGAGACACCAGCACATATTCTGGCAAACACCAGTCTCCTTCTAGCAGCAGTCATAGGTTCAATCGATAAAAGCTCCCCAAAGGAGCTAGCTATCCCCCTAAAAACATCCTCATTCCAATATTCCAGAGGAAGACCATGAAGCCTAGCCCAAACCGAAGCATTCTCAAAGATGGAATCCGATAGATCTAAGTTTGAAGACCATTTCTTTAGTGCGAGAGTTGATTTCCCAATAACCCATGGTCCTCCGCATCTTACAGCCTTAATATCATCCAAGTTCGAGAACTCAAAAGCAAAGAACCCTTTTGGGAGGGCTGCAACAGAAACACTACCATTTGTTCTCCATTTTTTTATGATGAAATCCCTAACAATCTCAATATTTGGCCTTTGGCCCATGAATTTGCCAACTAGGGAGTTTTCCATTATAGCGATATTATGATCAATAATCTCATTTGGAATAGAAATTGCAAATTTTCCAACTGAAGGGTTGGAGATGTTGCGCACAAGGGGAAAAAAAGACTTACCATTAGGTTTAACCCCAAACAGTGAGGTCCACTTCTTACGTTGCCCACCGATCGTGTCACTAGACCCAGCTGCACCCTTGAGGTTATCTTTTGGACAGTCACCGACAGGAATAATAGGGGAGGGACCAGAATATTCTTCCCCCCTGGGTCATCCGCAAGCTTTTTTGGGGAGTCCTCTTGTTCTGACTCCTCCACGCTTTTCTTCTTACACGAGGCAGACCCGTGACCCACCAGGGCCTTCGCAGATCCATCGCCATCACCCTACTCAGTACCAGTAGATTCAAAAAACCAATTTTCCCGCCTAGCACTCCGCTTCTGACCACTCGTCATTATTAGTCATCTCAATATTGACTTGACATTAGTGTGTTACTATGAAAGAAAAATGAGGGATTTAAATGGATAAAATATTTAATATGGGTGAAAGTTCAAATATATGTCATAGTTTTATAAAGGAAATAGACAACACTAAGTTAATTTTTTAACTTGAATCACTAAAATGTGGCATATATATTTTGAATTTTGATATGATGTAGACTAATGACATATAATTTTAGTGTATTTTATGTTTGTATCTCTTTAGAAAAGTTAAAAAATTATTTGAATGTAATTTTTTGTAAAGCTAACACTAATTTAGTTGTTTTGATTCTATTAAAACTGGACAGGCTAGTTCACTAATTTAGTTGTTAAAAGAATACGTAAAATGAGGTTAAGTATGATATTTCTCATTGTATAGTAATTTTTTTCATTCAATTTCAATTTTTTTGTATTTATAACTTTTTTTTTGTTTTAGACTGCAAGAATCGAGTAGCACGACCCCTTATAAACTACATTGTGCCTGGAAAACATTTTAACGTGACTGGTGGCACTAGCGCGACACGCCCTCCAGTACCACGGGGGTGGGGGAGACTAGACCTCGTGACCAACCTCCTACAATAGGAAAGATTTGGCCAACCGAGCTAGGGGCCCCACCCTGTATTTATAACTTACAACTTTAGTGGATGGATTAATTTTCCCAATTTTGATAAATATATTTTTAAATAATCTAATAATTTGTGTGTATTAAAAGCACAACTATTTTAACAAGATGTTACTTTTGTCTTAACTATTTATTTGTAACTTGTAGAAAAAAGTATCCCTTTTTCACGCTTAATTTGGGAAGGTATAATTAATAATAAAATGGACTTAATGGTGCCTTATTTAGGGTGTTGTAAAGTGTATCTTTACACTTTCAAACTAATCTAGGGATTTATTAATTAAATTTAGGTTAATTGGCCCCTTTAATTCAAATCCAAGCCTAATTAATTGTACATTTTGAGGGATAAAACCTGATACTCTTAAATAATATTATACAACACTTAATTTTACAAGGGATGTGTCCTAGGCTAGTGACCTAGGACCCATTTTCCACCTAGAAAATGGGTCCTCACTAGGTCCTAGGACACCCTTTTTGCATATCATTTCACAATCCCCGAAGTGTGTCCTAATTAAGTATGCTAGGACCCATTGGCCCTATGGTGAATGGGTACTCACTTAACCCTAGGACCCCCCCTTGGGATATTTTTTTGGAGGTATTTTAATGATTTCAAATCTTAGATCTGATGTCAACTTATGTTATTTGAATTTCAAGAATTAAGAGTAAGATAAGTATAAATACAAGGTTATTTCACTATGTTTCATCATAGAATTTCAAGCTAAGCAATACTAGCTCTTCATAAGAAATCAAGAGTACTTTTTCAAGAGCATTATAGAGCATTCAAGGGAAAAAATATTAAAGTTTATTGCAACAATCAAAGATCATATCATCATGTCCAAGTCATGCATGTTATTGAGCTAATGTGATGATGTAGCTGGTGATCAAGTTCAAGTGTTCAGAACCATTATCTTATATGTCATGTTCATGATCAAGATCTACACTCATTGAGGCCATTTCATGCTATATTTCAGATTTGCAATCCAAGGTTCAGTTGAGGATTGGTGAGTTGTTACACATTGTTGTTCATTCATCTTTCCTTTTATGCATTGTTTCATTTCAATATTTAATTACCAAAACGGGGTTTGACCAAGGAAAACCCTATTCCCTAACAAAACAAAATTTTTCTTCTCCTTTGATGTGTTATTGCAGGTTTTAGGTTGAAGATTAACTGGAGAACAAAAGTTGCAAGAGTTGTCAAAGTTGCAAAGTTGTCAAAGGTGCAAAGTTGTCAAAGTTGTCAAAGTTTTCATCTTTCCTTCAAAATCATGGAAAGTATTCTACAAAATTCATTTCTAACTTTCGGGAGCTAAACACCCAGAGTTTGGAGTTGCAGACATTAAAGAACAAAACCCAAAAATTGATTTTCCATAACCCTAGCAAGGACCCATTCGCCATTGGGCGAATCAGTCCTTGAAGTGAGGCCTGAAAATGAAATTTTTGCAATAGGTACACAACATTTTACCTTATTAAAACCTACCTTTTTACTATTATATTGGTTAGGTTTTTTTTTTAATATTCATTTACGCATTATTACCCTCATAATTGAGTGAAACTAGAAAAATAATTGGGGTGCATCCATTTGGTTAATCCATCTTGGATTTCACAACACAACCCATTTTTCTTTGTTTCATTATCTAAAATAGTAAATAAATGTCTCATCATGAAATGTAATCTCTTCTCTATTCCACCATATTTTTTAATCTTTTCTAATAAACTTTAGTAATTTTTTTAAAGACAATCAAACTTGTATTTTGGTGTTGACCTATTTTTAGTAAAAATAAAAAATAAAATGTAAGTATTAAGTAAACTATTAAAAAATATTTTTACAAAAATACATAGAGATTTACAAAAGAACATTTTGTAATTTAAAAGAAAAATATTTACATGAATAGGAATTGTGATAACATTGAGTTCTCTTTTGTTGTTGATAAATTGGCCTCAAAGTTGTGTTACATAAGTATTTAGTGCATATTTCTAATTGGAGAAGTTGCCAAGATTTAATTTATATAGAATGAATCTAGCTAGACCATATGTTTGACCAAAATTAACTTTCATTTGGAAATAATAAAATGTATTATTGTTGATAAGTTTAATTGAAGTGTGACATAACTTTGACCTTTCCAACATACAAACACGGTCTTTATCTAATGTATTCCAACCCATTGGGTGCTCTAATACCAACTAGTATAGGCCACACCCATCCAACTTGTGGCTAGCTTGAGACCACATGTATAGAAATGTAGAAGAAATGAAATTATTTTTATTTATTGCAAGTCAACTTGAAGCAACTAATAACCTATTACAACCTAAATCCTCAGACTACCACCAAACTTGCAAAAACTATCTTGTAACCACTCACATGGATCAATGGGGAGGTCTACCTTACATGGACCCAAACACTCCAATGGATACCATTTGAATAATAGTACAAATACTAGCATAAAGGAGGGTTAACAATTTATTAAAACAAGAAGAAGTACAAAGAAAGGGCATTACACAACCTTATCAATCTCTACAGAATGATCCAACTATTGAGACAGATCTAGGGGTAACTGATCCTGATCCACCAAATTCCAATCATGAATATGACCAGAAGCCCATTTAGCCAAGCAATCAGTAACACCATTCCATTCTCTAGGAATATGAGTAAAAGTAACAAAATCCAAAGAAGTGCAAAGGTTGAGAATTTATTCAACAATCAAAGCCAAATGCCAACTAACATCATCTAAATGCCACCTATTCAAAAGGTTCACCACTACTTGGGAATTAGACTCACATATGATCCTTCGCCACCCCAATTGACTTACACACTCCAAAACTAATAAGATGGCCTAAGCTTCCATTAAATTATTAGTATGAAGACCCTTATAAATAGAGAAGATAAACTAAACATCTCTAGAGCTATCCCGACCAACACCACCAATTCCAACATGACTAGGGTTTCCTCTAGAAAAGCCATCCGTGTTGATTTTTAAGATTCCCTGAGGTGGAGGAGTTCATCTCCCTTCCCTATTTACCTTTGCAATAGGATGTGTACATCTGTTGCGCGTGTGCTACTATTGCTAAGGAGAAAGATGAAGATGATTACAACAACCAACATCAGAAGGATCCACTGATTTCATGAAATCACACTTTGCCGCAACAGTTTCTCCCAAAGAATGTAGAATTTTCCACCACAAGTGAGGGGCCACCAACATCACATCCTAAAAAATCTGATGATTCCTATCCAACCAAAGGTTCTAGATAATAAAGGATTGGCCAAGAGCCCAAGAAACTTGAAGAAAGGAAGTAGAAACAGGGGCCCTACCCCACCAATCCACAAACTCAGCCAACGAGGAAACATGCCAACAGAGCGTGTTCCACACCCTCCACCAAAAATTCCAAATCTCCCTAGCATAGGAACATTGGAAGAAGAGATGAGAGACACTATCCTCATAGTTATGACACAAAACACACATTGAAGGGCCTTGGAAACCATGCTTACACAAATTATCCCAAGTAAGATGCCGATTTTGAGCCGCTAACCACATGAAAAATTGCTCTTGGGCCACCACAACTTATGCCAAACTTTCTTCCACCAAGGGACCTCAATATCCCCAAACAACCACCTACCAAGATGCTTATAACTAGCAAACACAAAGTACTTCTTAGACAAATCACCACCAGCCCAAGCCAAGACATCAGGCCCCCTCAAAGAATTACAATCACAAGAAGAAAGAAGCTGAACTAGTTCATGCCTATCCCATTTAGACCCCCTAGGTAGCCACTCAGGAGGATGCTTCCAATGAAAGCTAACCGCTGATCCACAATGCTGGGAAACCTTATAATGTTCAACGATATCCCAGCCAGCCACAATAAAAAAATCACAAAGGGACTGAAGGTGAGGAAAAGTAGAAAGAATAAGTGGGTGACCATCCCACAAATCTAACAAAAATAGAGCCTGTGACCTTGAATGACAAATCCAAAAAAGCACGCGCTTAATCAAATGAGCCCCCACTTTCAAAAGTATGCCAGATCATAGAACCACTCCCCTCCAGAGGACAACAAGGAACCTCAAAAGACCCAACACCCCTAAGATACTTATGGTTGAGAATATGTGCCCATAATTGATGTTGATTGGTACACCAATTCCAATAAAGCTTTGCAACAAGAAATTTCCTATTCAAAATAGCAAAGCATAAAACAAGACCACCCTCCTGCTTAGGTCTAAATACAAATTTCCACTTAATAAGGCTCCACTTTGTAGACAACAAGTTACCACTCTAAAGAAATTGTCATGAGAGAGCATCAAATTCCCTAAAAAAATACATAGGGGCCGCTTAAACAAAGCTTCTATAAATAGGAAGGGCCTGGATAACAGACTTAAGAAGAGTCACTCTAGTAGCAGTAGAAAACCATCGATGAGTCCAATGAGTGACCTTCTGTCACAGCTTATCAAGGAAAAGTTGCTAGGAGGACTTGGGATGACAACCAATAGCAAGAGGAATACCCAAACAGACAAAGGGAAGGGACCCTATATGAAATTACAAAATAGTCACAATCTACCATTGGATAGCCTAAGGAGTATTAAAGAAGACAATAGAAGACTTTTTCTCATTGAATTTTTAACCCAAAGAAACAAGGTAGATATCCAAAGTTTTCCTAAAGGATTCAACTTCCCAAATATGAGCCAACCCCATAAGAGAGGTTTCATCCATGAACTGGAGATGAAAAAGAGTTGGCAGACCCAAACCCCACTGCCAGGTTCCATGAATCAAGCCTTGAGAAACTCAAAATTTAAGAAACCAACCTAGCCCCTTAGCCATTATAATTAACAAATATGGAGAGAGTGGATCCCCCTGATGAAGGCCCTTGATAGCACCAAAACGCTCTAAAGTTTCACCATTCACAATAACCGAAAATGAGGAAGAAGTCACACAACTCATAGTCCAACTCACCCAATCAGAAGAAAAACCAAAGGCCAACAAAATCTTATGGAGTTCAAACTCCACTTAACTCTGTCATAAGCTTTGTCCATATCAAACTTGATGAACATAGACCTATCCTTAGAGGTTGCCATAGAATGAATGACCTCAGAGGCAACCACCACCCCATCCAAAATTTGATGACCCACCACAAAACCTCCTTGCTCCTTAGAAATGACAATAGGAAGACAAGGTTGAAGCCTCTCAACAATCAATTTAAAGTAATAATCTTATACACCACATTACAAAGCACAATAGTTCTAAAGAATGCAAGCCTATTAACACCTTCCTTTTTAGGAATAAGAACCAAAAAAGTAGCATTCAAGGCTCGAAGCATATGTTTACTATGAAGAGACTCCTGAACAACCTCCAAAAAATCTAGATTCACAATATCCCAAAACTCTTGGAAAAATTCAAATGGGAAACCATCAGGGCCTAGAGCTTTCCTCTTATTCATCCCAAACACAACCTCCTCCACTTCAAACAGAGAAATCATACAAGTAAGAGAATCATTCAAAGAATTAGAGATCAAAGAAGGAATGCAAGCAAGGATCATATTCTCATCAGCCTCAGCTAGAGGTGAATCCTCAGTAAACAAAGCAGAGTAAAACTAGCAAGTCTTGCTAGACAGAGCCTATTGCGAAGAAATCGAAAGACCCTCAAAATTAACAAGAGAATAGATATAAAACTTATTCCAACGAGCTTGCACAGAATGATGGAAGAAAGAAGTATTCTTTTCACCGTCTTGAAGCCAGTAAATTTGATAATTTTTCTTCCAAATAATCTCCTCACAAAGCTCCCACTCCTCCACCAATTTTAGGGCCTAGGAATTAGCATGTCCAAGAGCCTCCAAAAATCCAAAATCCTAAATTTGGTGAGTAATAAAATCAAGATGATCCTGTGCTTCCATTTTCTTAGCCTGAAGATTACCAAAACACAACCTATTCCATTGCTTAAGATGATACTTGACATATTTCAACTTCTTAACAAAAGAATACATAGTTGTACCATATGGAGGGGCTCCATCCTGCCACCACTAAGAAAAAAGATCATACAAGGAAGAATCTCGAAGCCATATAAGCTAAAATTTAAAGGGAGGATTCTTTGGAATAGTAAAAGAAGTAGAAAACTTAATTGGCTAATGATCAAAGTTGTGCTAGTCAAGAATCTCGGAGCAAGTGACTATGGCACTGCCCACCCAAAAATTAGAAACAAGAAACCTATCCAACCACTCAGATATCACTTCTAACCCACTTCGTCTCTTATTCCAAGTGAATAGTCCATTAGAGGGTTTAACATCAACAAGAGCAAAAGAATCCACATTTTCTCGAAAAAAATCAGAAGTAGGACCCAGCCTAGGCATCCCTCCTCTTTTCTCCTCCAAACACAACACAAAATTGAAATCACTAGCTAAGATCCAAGGATGATAAGGTGCACAAGTACTAACATACCTGATATGGGCCTAAAGTTGGATTTTACTGCGGATGCCAATCGGAGCATAAACATTAGTGACCAAAATAGTCTCACTAGATTCCAAAAAAAAAACCACCACAAAAATAGAGGAATGGCTAGAAATCCACTAGCGAGGAACAACCTTATGTGGATCCTAGAAAAGAGCCAAACCTCCAAAGTTTCCCCTACAACCAATCAACTAAAACTAACCAAAAAACCAAATTCGAGGAGTATATTCGAGGAGTATATTGAACCATGAAGTCCACCTGAAGCTTAGTCTCCTGAATGCAAAAGATTTCTGGAGAATGAACCACAATCAAATCCTGAATAGCCTTTTGACGAGAGGTGCTATTCAACCCCCTTGCATTCCATAAAAGAATAATCATGAGGAAGGTTGAGAGAGGTGGGCATCAATGGTCTTAACAGACCCAGATTCCACCAGAAAATCCCTACTAGATTTAATCTTGTTCGCATCCTTCTTATGACCAACTTTAGAGGAAATTTCAAAATGACCCTTCTTGAGAGGGTGTTGTTGCACCCCCAGGACTAGAGACAATCCCTATCCTTTATCTGAATTCAAAACCTCCTTAGCTAAATCCGCTAATACAATATCATCCTACATACCTGTAGAGGTAGCAGGAAGTTGAAAATTCCCCTGCTCCAAAGCCTGAGATCCTTAACAACAATTTCTTGCTCCAACCCTATATCAATACTAGTGGCCCCAGAAGAAATCTCAACAGGAATCCCCTCCTCCAAGGCCTGATTATCCAAGACCTCAAAACAGTTAAACCCCTGATCACTCTACCTATCCTTATAGGCCCACTTTTGACCCCTCCCTTTAGCCGGCGACTTAACAGGAAGAAAGCCATCCTTATCAGGCATAGGAACCTTTCCTTTATCTCCCTCAACCATAGGAACCTTGCCTTTATCCCCCTTCCCCACTGAAGGCCCTAATGAAGGAGGAGAAGAAACCCTAGCTGCTTTGGGTGCCTTTGGACATTGGTGCTGAAGGTGTCCATACTCATGAAAAAAATGACATCGAAAAGGAAGGGAGTCAAAATCTAACCGTTGAACCCATGAGGCTGAGCCAATACAAATTTCCAAAGAATCTGGCAATGGATTATTTAAGTCAATTTCAACACAAATATGAGCAAAATAAAATACCTTTTTATCTAAAGTATTCTAAGCGATGGAAGCCGACTTCCCCAACAAAGCAACAATCTAGTGTAGAATATCCTCCCTTGAAAACTCCAATGATAGCCATGGAAGATAGACCCAAACAAGAACTTGTCAAGGAGACTCCTCTGTCACATTAAATCCTCCATGCTAGGGCTTCATGAACAAGCGAACACGATTGTAAAAATACAACCCTCCCTCAAAAACTTGATTACGATATGAAATGCAAGAAAAATCAACCAAGAAATAGCCATTCGCAGCCACCAGAATATCAAAATCACCGTCAACCTACTAGTATCGACGAATCTAGGACTCTAAAGCCAAGAGAGAGACATGAATACCTAAGAACTTACAAATCAGAACATGTTGGCTCCAATAAGACATGTCCTCTTGTACCGATTCAAGAGAAATAACCAAGACTAAATGATCTTGACTCCATGGCAGATAACTATTCACTCTCTTGAGCTTAGAGCTCTCACCCAAAAAGAGGAATTTGTCAACCATGCATGCATGTCCATAGAAAAACCTTGAGACAGCTTCACACCAGCAAGCACGAAGCTTTCGGAAGCCCCTGCCATTCCACCACACCCAACACCCAACACCATTTTTTCCCAACACCAAACCCCACGTGCAACAAAGAAAAGTCACCCACACCCAAGTAGGAAAGACCAAGCCCACACTGATATGCACCAAGGAAATGGGAGCACTCCGAAAGGCAGCCAACACACCTGAGCATTGGCCAAGGAAGAACACAAACAAGAAAAGAGAAAAAGAAACCAACTGAACATAATACTTCACCCCCATATGCAAAGAAACTCCCCCCACCTGTAGCTCCAAACACCCAGCACAGAACTACACAGAAAGCACACATGCAAAGGATGGAAAGAACATGCAATACCAGCCTTACAGGCTGCATACTGCAAAACCCTCACCACTGGAACCGTCACCATTCACATCTTAACATCATTTCATCAAATAGTACAAATACTAGTTTTATTATATATATATGTTATTTACATATAAGGACTTGTCCATCCCCTATCCATACTCACATACATGCATTCAACACCTCAAATATTGTATATAGTCTCAACTTCTGTCTCTTGCTCATTACTTACATTACCTTGCTACTACATACAATCTTCTTTCAATTGCACATGTTGCTTAAATATAGTTTCTTCCCTTTGCCACATTTCCCACTTAGTCTCACATGTGATCATGACCTCTTTTTCACCTCATTCCTCATTTGGTATCACATGGGATATTAGGCTCTTTTAATTATGCTACCCAATTAGTTTTACACAAACCCGAGCTTTATAAAATATATTTTCTTCGCCTTGCCATATTTCCCACTTAGTCTCACATGTGATCATGACCTCTCTGTCACCTCACTCCCCATTTGGTATCACATGGGATATTAGCCTCTTTTCATTATGCTACCCAATTAGTTTTTCACAAACCCTCTTTATTCATTAACTTTCTTATAGCCCCTCCACTTTGTTGGATCTTTTGTGAAAGTCCTTGTGGGAATTTTCTTCTACTCTACTCTTGGTCTAAACAGTTCATTACCATTTCTCATTTTTCTAAAGCTCCATCCTCTAAAAAATTTCTCACTATTCATACACCTCCCTATGATCTTCCTCCTACTCACAATCTCTATAACTTCTCTCCTCTTGGTCAACTAGCTCTCTCTTGTCTCCATTTCTCATTTTTCTAAAGCTCCATCCTCTAAAAAATTTCTAACTATTCACACACCTCCCTATGATCTTCCTCCTACTCATGATCTCTATAACTTCTCTCCTCTTGGTCAACTAGCTCTCTCTTCCTTGTCTCCAAGCTTGTTGACCTCTTCTCTTGCTAATATTGATGATTTTCTTCTATGGCTGTTGAATCCCATAAAAATATTCCTTCTCTTATGGATCTCATCAGCTAACTGATCTCTATTGGTTTCTATGCCCCTTCCTCTCTTGGCTACTATTTACCAAGATTTCCCTAGTTCCTTGTCACCTTAATAAGATTTGAATACCCTTAAAATTGCAAATCAAGGCATATTCAAAAATAGGAAGAACACGATTAGCTATTAAGTTTGGATTTATATCTAAAATAGTCTGATCAACCCTCTACTCCAAGAGGCCATTCACCTTAGGATAATTTTCTAGTCTTTGATCTATTTTAACCTCATGTGTTGCATGCATAAAAAAATTGACAACATTTGTTAGCGAATGTTAGCATTGAATTATATTGTATTACATTGTTAGTGGCAGGTGTAACTGGCGAGTGTATACAGTTAAGTAACCGTTCAACTACTTGCCTTCTCTCTTGTATAAATGCACTTGATAAATGAATAACAGTCACCACAATATTCAGATCAATAATATCATGCATTTTGCCTAGCATTTGGTATTAGAGCCTGTTTCAATACCTGTGCATTGTAATCTGTAAGGCGATGGAAGAGGTTTAGCAAGGACGGCGCCACTACAGGAGGCAACGATTCCTAGCTCCTGGAACGGCTAGTTTGATAGGTCGCAAACTCCTGTTTTTGGGTGTGGTCCATACAAGAAGGTCATGAGTACCACGTTCTGGTATTTGGGTGATAGCCGTCTTTCTACTTCTATGCCCTCATGTTTATTTTTTCCTCAAATGAAGAGACCTTCTCACATTTCGTCACCAGTAGGGAATTATCTGCACCATTCCTAGAATTAGAAAACAGATTAGAGTCGTGCAATCTTTGCCTCTCTTGTTTCATTGTATTGTTTGGCATGCTTTCAGGGAATACAACCTCTCCTGTAATTTTATTGGCCATCTGCATCCTTGTCAATCTGCTCGTCATCCGTCAGTCACTACGAAGGTACAATTTGTTTTCAGAGTTTTAAATCATAGGTGAAATAAAAGGGTGGCATTGCTTCCTTTAGCAATGAAATATGGGCTTTAATGAAAGGCAGACGTAATCCATAACCTCAAGCAAGGAATGGAGGCTCAGAGGTAATTCATGATCTTCGATTTTGATTCAATATTATGATCTTTGTTGCCCGCCCTATAACTACAAATTAAATATCAGTTTCAATTTATTTGATAAGAATAAAAATTGGAGATTTGGCATTTAGGGGCTGTCTAAGAAGATTCAAGAGAACCAATAAATGAAAGATTTAGGGTCTGTCAGAAACAATCAAGCTCAGTCCACAAGCCAATTTTTTTTGCAATACAAGTTGCTTAAAGGAGTATCATTAGGAATTTGTTTGATGCATATTTAAAGTTCTAATTCTTAATAAGAAATTGTGATTTTTTCTTTGTAAGAAGTGAAATGCATAGCATTGAATTCAAAGCAATTTATCTTTTTACTATTGGTATAGAGAGTGAATTTATGATGGCATTTGAATTGCTTTTTGAGAAGTTAAATTGAAAGAGGGGATTTCTCTTTAGCTATATCAAAGGTGGTTACACTAGAAATAAAAACACTATAAATGTTATTCAAATTATAATAATTGGGCCTATCCTTTCTACAACTTATATGAGGCCTCCTAAGACTCATCCAAGAAGCATTTTTTACTTTAATTATTTGCTTTTTCTTGTTATTGCTGATAGATTTGAGGACACATATATTGTGAAGTTTGAGTTTTGGAGACAGGTAATGGGTTTGGTGAAGAGCTCAATATGGATTGCTGCCTAGATATTTCATGATACTTTGAGCAAGGATTACACCTTTATGAGGGTCAAGGAGACAACTTGGAGGATGGTTGTCTAGTAATTATGGTCAGGGACCAAGGGTTATACCTTGGAAAATCTTCTAAAAAATGTATACATATTTTGTAATCAGCAAATTTTGTTATGTAAGCCTTAAGGAGGGTCCCTTGGAAAGGTGGTTCTGTTGTTTTAGGAACAATGTAATAAGGGGGGGAATGCTAGCAAATGTTAACATTGAATGTTATTGTATTACATTATTAATGGCAGGTGTAACTCACGAGTGTATATCAGTGTAACTAGCGAGTGTATACAATTAAGTAACTATTCAACTACTTGCTTTCTCTCTTGTATAAATGCACTTGATAAATGAATAACAGTCACTGTGATATTCATATCAATAATATCTCCTAATGAAGAAGGTTCATTTGATTATATCTAAAATTCTAATATTTTTATTTTGGGTCATACTTAGGTTAGAGAGGATGGTAGTTACTTTTCTTTTATTTTCTTTTAATTTAGCAATGCTTTACTCAAATATATAATGTTCACCAGTCCTTTTTTTTTTTATGGATTAGAGAGTCATCATGTCAGAATTGAAAGATATATTGACAATTAAAAAATTTCAAATTCTTATTTTCTAGATGTAGATGAACTTATGTTTCTCAATAGACTAATAGTTTTTTTTAATTCATCAATTATAAAATAGTCCCATTTTGGAACCTAATGGATTTAAATATTTTGATTATTCAAAACAAAAAAAATCATCTTTAAGTTATTTTATTTGATGATTCTTTTTCTAATATATCCAATATAGATCACTTGCTAATGGGATGATTAGATTTTAAATTTTTGAAGAAAAAATCCCCATTAGTACTTTTCTTACTATCTTTTTTTTTCTTGAGTAATGATCAATTCACTATTTGTTGTGGAATCCTCCTCTTCATGTTATACTTTTCATAGTACATATTCCAAGTTTCAGTATTGACTCTCATTACATTTGCTCAATTATTCTAATAAATAATTCAATTTTTTCATTCTCCTTAACTTGCAACTATTTAATTATTTATTTCAAATGTTTTATTTAATCCTAAAGAGCTTTACATTCTTTATCCATTATTTCTCATAGATTTTATGGATATTTTCAACCTTATTCTTTTGAGATATTTTCATGTTATACTTTTAACCAAAAAAATATAACACCATGGAAAGAATCTATTAATTTTTTTTTACATAGAATCCTTTATGTGGCCCCAAAAAAATCCTATAAGTAACTTGTGGCTTTGGTATGAATGGATTAGTAAGTTCCACTAATTTCAAGTACAAATCATAAAACATGAAAGTAATTAAACTTATTGTGCAACCTAACTTGTTACCAAATGATTGTGTAAATCAAGGAATTAAATTATTTATTTGAAAATAAATGAATTAATAGAATGAAGAAAAATGCAACAAAAAAAAAAAAATTAAAAAAACCTATGAGGGAGGAAACTTAGATGATAATGGTAAATGTTCTTTGACCAAAGATTAGTACTTAAATATACAAGTATGTATACAAAATCTTGATTCTTCCAAGTTTATTTATTATTTATTTATTAGCTCTTTGTTCAACCTTAACCTCCTTGGTGCTAAAATAACTTCAATTATCCCCTTTCTTTGCCTTATGTTGTTAATTTCTTCTCATAGCTTACTAGAAGAACCAAAACACATGTATGAGAGTCCTCTTGCATATTATTTTAAAATACACTAGGTCAACCAAGTGGTTTCACATTCTTGTTTCTTGTATAAGGATAAAATCATCCCTTTCTTAAACTAATGATTATATTTTTTCTATATCAATTAACACTTGGATGACCTTGATCATTTTGACATTACTACTTAATAAAAAAATGGTTTGATACTAGTAAATTCAAGGGTTGATTTCAATGCATAGGACATACTAGAATGACTACATTGGATGATGATATTTCCTTGTATATCCAAAATGGATTGGAAATTCTAATAATGTGAATCAGTTTGAACACTATGTAGTTAAGGACTACCTCAAAGTTAGTTCCTCCAGTAGTCAGTAATGATACATTGAGCTATGTATCTAATGTTAAAAGTGAGTAGTTTTTAATATAATGTGGTTCAAGACTAATTGAAGTTTAGTTCCTAAATTGATTATTAATGATAGAATGGTTTCACCTCAAATAGAACAATGTATGTAGCACCAATAATGATTTAGTTTTAACATTATAGAATTAGTTCCTTTATTTATTATGAATGATATGATAATTCAACTATCACAAATAATAATAAAAATGTAAATTTTAACTTTATATAGTGTAATATTACCTCTAAATTAATTATAAATAAAAATATCCTCTTTCAACCCTTCCTGTGGTATGAGCATTTCAACCCCCCTTGCTGAAAAATATCCTCCTGTGGTAAAAGCATTTCAGCCCCCTCTGAAAAATATCCTTTTTTCTAGCTTTCCCACACTCTCGGCCTCCAGGCTGGTTTTTGGTTTCACCCCATCTTCTCAAAACTTCTCCTATTCAAGACATGGTGCTCTATTTTGCCCCTCCCCCACTTACATAAAATTTTGTATCCTTTTTGTAAACTTTTTGTAACTTCTTGTATAATATTTTCACTACATACATGTAATTCTAAACTTATATAATATATACAATATTGAAATTCTTTACCTTTTACCTTAAAAAAATTATATAAATAAAAATTAATAATCATAAATAAACTATATTCATTGTTCAAAATGATTGTTGTGATCTCAACTTTTAAGAAAGAAAACAACAAACTTTTATATTTATAAACCAATATACTTAACAATACAATCTCAATGTATACTTACAAACTACTTACAAACTTATTTATCTAGTAATCAAATTTTATTTCAATTAAAATATTAATCTATAATTGTTCAAAACTCTTCCCTATAATTTGGATCCACCAGATGTTTACATAAAGCAATTAATCATAGAAAAGAGACCATACAGAATTGACTTTGTGTGTGCTATCACGCCACATATGTTTGAAAACCAAAAAATTTCAAACCTCGAAGAAAATGATGCCATTATGAACCAATGTGAAACCCCGCTAAAAGAAGCAGCAATCAATTGAAGTAGCGACGTGAAAACTCGACTTTGGACCATATACAAATGTCATTCAATTTTATCATATCACTGAATAAAGTAATAGTTACATAGAAGAACGTGAATGAATAATTCACAGCCAACTTTAAATATTGTTGGAACATGTGGAAATACAACTCAAGTCTTTGACAAATTGCCAAAAGTATAGCTATGCCCTTGTGCAAATGTCCATTTTTCATTCATTGAGTTTGAATTAAACCAGATACCCTGGCAAATATAACAGTTTGAAAGTGATTGTGATTTTGGACGTTAAAGAGAGTTGGTTCATGATAAAGCGACTGAATTTGACTGCAAGGATACTTTCTCTGTGTCAAATCATTTTAATGATTCCATATTAGAATTTGATTGCTATGAAACAAAAGCAATGTATCTTTTGTAAAACTCGTCCCTTGAACTTGTGCTTTTAAAACTTTTGTCATGGCAGGCTAACATTGGAAGTTGAGAGGAAATAGGTTTAAAGAATGGAAGATTATATTGTTGGGTGTTGAAGTCTAATGGTCATCTTATCCATTGTTTGTTTTTTTCTTTATGTAATGTTTCTTGACATTTCGTGTTATTTGTAGTTGTTCATTATGGATAAGGTTTATTATTATTGTATCTTGCTGCTGTAATTAGTTATGGTGCTGTATGTATCCAGAAGCAGAGATAAATAAAATCACTTTTCCTTCTTCAAAGTGGTGGATGTAGTCAGTTTTGGTGAACCATTATAAATCTCGTGTCTTTGTGTTCTTTGTCTTTTTATTTTGTATTTCATCTTCCTGAGTTTAATTTTCTATAATCTTCTTCTTCATTTAATCTGCAATAAATATTCAACAACTAGTATTATAGCTTGGTGAAGTAGCTGTTTGGGAATTGGGATAATTTCCAAGAAATGGATGAAGCAGATAAATGGAAGATAGAGAAGTTCTCGGGGTAGAACCTTGGATTGTGGAAAGTGTAGATGAAATCTTTGCTGATTAGAGGTGTCTCTCTCACTTGTATAGGAAGGAAAAGCAAAGAGGCCAACTGTGATGTCAGATGAAGATTGGGAGAGATGAGATAAGAAAGCGAGAGCTATGATTATTTTATCCTTATCCAACAACATCCTCTTCAATGTCACAGTAGAGAAGACCTCAAAAGTATTATGGGATAAACTAACAAACATGTACGAGATTGCTTCAGCTTCAAACAAAGTCTACCTCATGAAAAAACAATACAATCTGAAAATGAAGGAAGGCGGAATCATGTCAAATCACTTGAATGAATTCAACATTATCAGCCAATTGGTTTCAGTAAATATCATTTTGATTGATGAAATCAAAGCATTGTTATTGCTGCATTCTCCTCCAAATAGTTGGGAAGGAGTTGTGATGGAAATCAACACCTCCGTATATGGAAAAATAAAACTCAAGTTTTATGGCATTGCTGCAACTCTTATCAACGCAGATATGTGAAGCAAAAATCAAGGAACTACTTCTGGTGATACCTTGTTTTTTTGTAATAGAGGTAAAAACCCAGAAACGGGCAAAAATAACCATAAAAGAAGATCAATATCAACGAGGAGATCAATTTCAAGGGCCAAAAATGGAGGTTGTTGGTTTTGTGAAAAGGAAGGCTATACAAAGAAAAAAAATTGGTCATACAAAAAGGTGTAAAACTAATCAAAGAACAATAAAGTGAACACCACGTATGAAAAAGATGAAGGTGCTCAAGTCGTGTCAACAGGTGAAACTATAGTAGATTCGTGGGTGTTGGATTCTTGTGCATCATTCCACACAACCTCATGCTGGGAAGCCTTCCAAAATTATCATGAAGGAAAATTTGGTAAAGTATATATTGGCGATAACAAGGCATGTGAAATTATTGGAAAGGGTGATGTGATGTTGAAGTTTAAGAATGGAAACATGTGATTGTTGTGTGATGTAAGACATGTTCCAAAGTTAAAAAAATCTAATTTTTGTGGGACAACTTGATGCTCAAGGATGGAGCATATCTTTTTCTTAAAATTCACGAAAGGTGACCAAAGGGGCATTAGTGGTTGCAAAGGGCAGCAAATTGGGCACATTATATGTGCTCAATAGTCTCACTAAAGAAGAAGCAACGATGGCACTTGTGGACAATGAAGCAAAACTATGGAATAGAAGGCTTGAGCACATGAGCAAGAAGGGGCTTGAAATCTTGCTCAAAGGGATCACCTTCTTGGTTTAAAATATGTGGATTTGGACCTATGTGAGCATTGTTTATATGACAAACAATGACAGATTAGTTTCTCAAGGACTAGACATGATAGAATGACAAAGCCTTTGGAGCTTGTGCACTCTAACATGCTTGGTCCTACAAAGGAAACCTCGTATGGGGGAGATAATTATTCTATTGCATTTATTGATTATTGCACTTGAAAGGTATGGGTTTACATGCTCAATAGGAAATTTGAAGTTTTTACCAAATTCAATATTTTTAAAGTTATTGTTGAAAATCAAATGAGGAACAAGATTAAATGTTTGAAAATAGCTAATGGGGGTGAATTTTATTCTTTGAAAATTGATGGATTTTGTGTAAATAATGGTATTTTTCATATTAAAGGTGTACCATTCATTCCTCAAGATAATGGTGCAGCTAAGAGGATGAATCAAATGATTCTAGAGAGGGCTCAGAGCATGCTCTCTAATGCAGGTTTGGGTAAATATTTTTGGGGAGAGGTGGTTAACCTAGTATTGTACTTAATGAATTGCAAGCCCTCTTCTCAATTGGATTTAGGTACTCCTAAGGAGAGATGGATTGGAAGGAAAATTTCCTACAATAATTTATGGGTTTTTTGTTGCAAAGCTTTCATTCATGTTCCAAAAGATAAGTGAATTAAGTTGGATTTCAAATTTGAGTGGAGTATATTTGTTGGGTATGGAGAAGATCAGTATGGCTTCAAAGTATGGAATCTAGTCATAAATAAATTGGTTCACATTCAGGATGTTGTCTCTAATGAAAAGGTATTTCCAGGTTTACATAAACAAGGGTCATCGGCGAATGAGTATGTGTCTATAGATATTGACAGTGGGAGAAATTCATAGTTTTCATATCCAAAATTGGTTTCAACTATGCTTCAACAACACACTAGTAACACCCATGTTGGAGGAAATTTGCAACCATCATTTCATTCATAGTATGGTGTCCATGCTTCTCTAGTAGTAAATCCAAACTTGCAAGAATAAGTTATATCTGTCCACATCGATCTTAATGCTCCCTCTTCATCACGTAAGGCTCCCTTATAGTCATGTGAGGAATGTTCAAATTTACATCCGTTGCCAGTTATTTTTGAATCTTTGAATGAGTGATTTTCTTTGCCATCAGATTGTGTCTCTCCTCCTACATAGCAGTCTTTACAATTCAACATGCCACCATTCCATCCAACGCAACTTGAATTCCCTCCCACGTTTGTTTCAATTGTTGTCATTCTTGCACATGAGACAATTTTGATGCCCACACAAGGTAAAAAAAATTTTTCCCTTATAATTGTGGTTTATCAAATAAAAATACTCTGCCACCTCCTTTTCATGGGTATTCAAATTCTTCTCTAGAACCTTATTTATCCTTGTGTGAGACAATTTCAAAGTCTCTTGTTGAAGAATTAACTTCCATTCATTGTCCTTTAAGTTGATCACATGGTGTGTATGCTAAAACATCCATTCTATCACAAACTTAATCATCACTGCCTCTTGAAATACCATCACAACCTTTGAATGATGAAATTGTCTCCCCTTCAAACTATGATTTTGTGCCAAATACATTGTTTCCTTTGCATAATTAATCAAAGAAACCAATGAATGATCAAACACACAATTCATCTACCCTTGTCTCTTCCAATAATGAAGTTGTTGATTACAATGCTTTTACTCAAAAATAATGCATTCTAGAGGCAAAATGTTGGAGATAACTTGTAGGAATAGGGGAATTTTTTAGGAAATAGTTCCTCAAGTGTGGAGGTCTACATGGGAGTGTTGACCTGTAGAAAAATTTAATGATTATTAGTTATTGATTTATGATCAGTTAGAGCTTGCTACCTTCAAAGAAGGTTACAAAGATATCAATCAAGAGAAATGGTTGGATGCAATGGAAGAAGAAATGGATACGCTAATGGAAAAACACACTTGGGATTTGGTGATGCTTCCACCCAATCAGAGAGCATAAAAGATTAATGGGTATATAGATTGAAAGAGGAAGAAGAATGCATGAAATGGTATCAAGCGAGATTAGTAGTCAAGGGTTATGGTCAGTAAAAATGAATTGACTTCAATGAGATTTTCTCAGGGTTGTGAAGATGACTACAATTCAAGCAATTTTTTGCCTTGTGGTGGTTTATGATCTTGAGTTGGAACAACCTAATGTGAAGACTACATTTCTACATGGGGATATAGAAGATGAATTATATATGCATCAGCCTGATGGTTTTGAGCAAAAAGGTAAGGAAGATTTATATTGCAGGTCGAGGAGGAGTTTGTACGGGCTCAAGAAAGCCCTAAGGAATTGGTACCTTAAGTTTGATTCTTTCATGGATGAGCAACACTTTACACACTATGAATATAATCCATGTGTATATTATAAGTTGTTGAATAATGGTTCAAATTTGTTTTATCGATGCTCTATGTTGATGATCTGCTTGTAAATAGTACTAGTATGAGATTTTTTCATGATTTGAAAAAATAGTTAGCTCAAAAGTTTGCAATGAAATATTTAGGGACAACAAAGAGGATACTTGGTATGACCATAATTTGGGAAAAACATAAGAGGGAAATTAGATTTTCACAAAAACACTATATTGATGGACAAATTTTACATGAAGAGTGCTAATCTTGTGAGCACTCCACTTGATGATCACTTTTGTTTTTCATCTAATTGTACCCTTAAACACCTCAAGATTAGGAAAACATGAAGGTTATTCCTTATTCATTAGTTTTTGGGAGTCTTAAGTATGCGATGATGTGTACTTATTTTGACATTTCCCATGCAGTGGGAGTAATGAGAAAATTTATGAGAAATTCAGGCAAGAGTCATTGGAAAGAAGTGAAGTGGATACTAAGGTAATTAAAAGGTACTTTAGATTTTTTATTTTTTTTTGTTTTGGAGGTACAGATGCACAATTTCAAGGATATGTTGACATCAAAATGGCTAGAGACATGGACAAACAAAGGTCTACAATAGGTTATGTGTTCACATTTGTTGGGTAGAGATAAATTGGGTTTCATGGTTGCAACAAGTGGTTTCACTCTCCACTACTGAGGCTAAATATATTACACACACTAAAGGTACAAAGGAGATGATTTGGTTGTAGTGGCTATTGGGTGAGTTGGGTTTCAATAAAACAAAATTCACTCTTTTTTGTGATAGAAACAATGCTATTCACTTAGTGAAGAACTCAACTTTTCATAACAGGACCAAGAATATTGAGTTGCGCTATCATTTCACCTAGAATGTACTTCAAAAGTGGAGAAAATTAACACAAAGGTGAATCTGTCAGATGCATCAATTGACAAAGATAGTACCGAGGGATAAGTTTGAGTTTTCTCAAACTTCTATCAAAATTGTCAATATGTAACAATAGGGGTGAAGTGAGAGAATACCTCTGAGTTTTACAGTAAACATTGGACTTTAAGTTGGAGATTGTTGGGTGTTGAATCCTAATGGTCACCTTATCTATTTCTTATTTTTTCCCTCCATGTTATGCGTCTTGACATTCCATGTTATTTGTAATTGTTCATTATGGATAGGGCTTATTAATATTATCATATCTTGCTATTACAATTAGTTATGTTGTAGTATGTATCCAAAAATAGAGATAAATAAAATCAATTCCCCTGCTTCAAAGTGGATGTAGCCAATTTTGGTAAACCACTATAAGTATCATGTCTTTGTTTTACTTATCTTTGTATTTTGTATTTTAATCTTTCTTAGTTTAATTTTTTTCAATCTTCTTCTTCATTTAATCTACAATAAATATTCAACATATATTGACATAAATAAATACACACCAATTATATTTGACAATTTTTGAAAAAAAATGATAATTAACAAAAGAAATTGAAGATGAAAACCTTAACATACTCAGAGCATGAAAAAAATTACATGGTTATATAGCTAGGATTTGAGAACTTAAGTTATCAAGTGGTGTTTTTTTATTTGACATTGGAACACATGAAAAACTAATTGGAAGTATGCACAAAATTATGTCATTTTTCTACAATTTGCAAAAATAGGCCTTTGGGTTGGAAGCTTAGGGAAAATCCAAGCCAAAGGCTTATAAATTTCCAAAGGAAACAAAAATTTGAGTGCATTATAATGCACTCACTATGTTTTTCTTTGATTTTTTTTTTCTCTTTATTTTGCTTTCTCTTTCTCTTAATCCTTCTATTTCGGTGAATCTATATACATGAAATAAAAAATTAATTTATATTCCATGTATATAGTTTTAAGATGTTTGAGAGTGGTCTTATATCTCTAGGAGTTATAATAAAAAATCTAGTTTTTAGATCTTATAATTTTTTAGACAATTTTTTTTTAGTAATTAGCAAGTTGTATCATATTTCTCTCTCTATCTCACTAATTGTTTATCCTTTATGATCTAGACCTCTCTCTCTCTCTCTCAATATCTCCATCCCTTTATCTGACTCTCTCTCTGTTAAGCTCAAGAACTACCTCTCTACTTTTCCATCCTTCTCTCTCTCTATCTCCTTCCCTCTCTAATTCTCTCTATACTTCTTCTTTCTCCCTCTCTCCCTCCCTCCCTCCATCCTTCCCTCTCTATTTCTCTTTATCTCCCCCCTCTCTCTGCTTCCCTCTCTAATTCTCTCCATCTCATTTCTCTCTCCCTCTCTCCCTCTCTCCCTCCTTCCCTGTCTACCTCTCTCTATCTCCCTCCTTGCCTCCCTCCTTCCCTCTTTCTCTCTCATAATTTTTTTAGATTGTTAAATTTAAGTAATTAGCATTTCAAATTTTAGTAATCAACAAACTATTGTATCATTTGTCTCTCTCTCTCTCTCACTCATTATGTATCCCTTGCACCCTAGACCTCTCTCTCTCACTATCTTCATCCCTTTATCTAACTATCTCTCTCTCTTGATGTCAAAAACTACCTCTTTTCAGGTATCTATCTCTCTCTATGTCTCTCTCTCACTACTTCAATCTATCTCACCATTCTATCTCCCTTTCTCTTTGTCACTCCCTCCTCCCTACTCTCTCCCCCTCTCTCTCTACTTCTCTCTATCTCATCTATCCCTCTTTACCTCTCCCTCCCTCCCCTATATCTCTCTCCCAACCTCCCTCCTTCTCTCTCTTTGTGTCTCTACTTATTTATATCTCACATATCCCTATCTAACTATCCCCCCTCCCTCTTCCCTATCTCTCTCTTTTTTGTTATCTCCTTCCCTATCTACTCTCTATCTCACCACTCTCTCTATCCATCTCTCTCTCCCTCCCTCTCTCCCTACTTCCCTCTCTACTTCTCTACATCTCATCTATTCCATATCTCTCTCCACTTATGTCTATGTCACCTCTCTTTCTCTCTCCTTCCCTACCTCTCTATCCATCCCTCCCTCCATCTCTAATTATTAGAATATCTTTCCTCCCCCTCTCTCTCACTCAATCTCCAATTCTCTCTATCTTTTTTTTAAACCCATCAATTGAAGTAGCAACATGAAAACTTGACTTTGGACCATATACAAATGTCATTCAATTTTAGCATATCAATGAATAAAGTAATAGTTAAATAGAAGAACATGAATGAATTATTCATAACCAACTTTATATATTGTTGGAACATGTTGATATACAACTCAAGTCTTTGACAAATTGCTGAAAATATAGCTATTCACTTGTGGGAATGTCTTTTTTTCATTCATTGAGTCTAAATGAAACTAGATACCCTGAAAAATATAACAATTTGAAAGTGATTGTGATTTTGGATGTTAAAAGAGTTGGTTCATGAGAAAATGATTGCATTTGACTGCAAGGATACTTTCTTTGTGTCAGATCATTTTAATGATTCCGTATGAGAATTTGATTGCTATGAAATGAAAGCAATGTATCTTTTGTAAAACTCGTCCCTTGAACTTGTGCTTTTAAAATTTTTGTCATGGCAGACTAACATTGGAAGTTGAGAGGAAATAGGTTTAAAGACTGGAAGACTAGATTGTTGGGTGTTGAATTCTAATGGTCATCTTATCCATTTTTTATTTTTTCCTCTTCATGTGATGTTTCTTGACATTTAGTGTTATTTGTAATTGTTCATTATGGATAAGACTTATTATTATTATTGTATCTTCTTGTTGCAATTACCTATGCTGATGTATGTATCCAGAAACAGAGATAAATAAAATAATTTCGCCTGCTTCAAATTGGATGTAGTTAGTTTTGGTGAACCACTATAAATCTTGTGTCTTCGTGTTCTTTATCTTCATATTTTTTATTTCATTTTTGTGATTTTAAATTTTTGTAACCTTCTTCTTCTTTTAATCTACAATAAATATTCAACTAGTATTAGAGCTTGGCGAATTAGCTGCTTGGGAATTGTGATAATTTTTGGAAAATGAAGGAAGTAGATAAATGGAAGATAGAGAAGTTCTCGGGGTAGAACTTTGTATTGTGGAAAGTATAGATGGAATATTTTCTGATTAGAGGCATCTCTCTCACTTGCATTGGAAGGAAAAGTGAAGAAGCCAACTATGATGTTAGATGAAGATTGGGAGAGATTAGATAAGAAAGAGAGAGCTACAATTATTTTATACTTATCCAACAACATCCTCTTCAATGTCACAATAGAGAAGACCTCAAAAGAGTTATGGGAAAAAATAACTAACATGTATGAGATTTCTTTAGCTTCAAACAAAGTTTACCATATGAAAAAAATATATAAACTAAAAATGAAGGTGGAATCATGTCAAATCACTTGAATGAATCCAACACCCTTATAAACCAATTGGTTTCGATAAATATCATTTTGATTGACAAAATCAAAGAAATCTTACTATTGTGTTCTCCTCCAAATAGTTGGGAAGGATTTGTAATGGCAATCAACACCTCCATATCTTGAAAAAAAAAACTCAAGCTTTATGATGTTGTTGCAACTCTTATCAGTGAAGATATGTGAAGGAAAATTAGGGAACTGCATTCGGTGATGCCTTGATTTTTGATAATAGAGGTAGACACCAAGGTAGGGGAAAAAATAACCATAGAAGAAGATCAAGAACAATGAGGAGATCAATTTCAAGGGAAAAAAATGGAGGTTGTTGGTTTTGTGGAAACGAAGGTCATACAAAGAAAAATTGTTGGTCGTAAAAAAGGTGCAACACCAATCAAAGAACAGTGAAGTGACCACCATGAATTGAAAAGATGAAGGTGTTCTAGTCTTCTCAATGGGTGAAAATACAATAGATTCATAGGTGTAGGATTCTGGTGCATTCTTTCATGCAACCTCATGCCAAGAAGCATTCAAAAATTATCATGAAGGAAAATTTGGTAAAGTATATCTTGGTGATAACAAGGTATGTGAAATTATTGGCAAGGGTGATATGATATTAAAGTTGAATAATGGAAACAAGTGATTGTTGTGTGATGTAAGACATAATATGAAGGTAAAAAAATATGATTTCTATGGGGAAACTTGATTCTCAAGGATGTATCATATCTTTTTCTTCAAATACTTGAAAGGTGACCAAAGGGGCATTAGTAGTTGCAAGGGGCAACAAATTTGACACATTATATGTGCTTGATAGTCTCATTGAAGTGTGTGTAGTGATGACACTTGTGGACAATGAAGTGGAACTATGGCACAGAAGGCTCGAGCACATGAGTAAGAAGGGGCTTGAAATCTTTCCTAAAAGAGATCACCTTCTAGGTTTAAAATCTATGGATTTGGACCTATGTGAGCATTGTTTATATGACAAACAATGACAGATTAGTTTCTTAAAGTCTAGACATGGAAAAAAGAAAAATCCTTTAGATCTTGTGCACTCTGATGTGTTTGGTCCTACAAAGGCAGCCTCATATGGGGGAGCTAATTATTTTGTTACATTTATTAATGATTGCACTTGAAAGGTATGTGTTTACATGCTCAATAGGAAATTTGAATTTTTTACCAAATTCAATATTTTTAAAACTATTGTTGAAAATAAAATGCAGAATAAGATTAAATGTTTGAAAACAGATAATGGGGGTGAATTTTGTTCTTTGGAAATTGATGGTTTTTGTGCAAATCATGATATTTCGTGTATTAAAGAGCACCATTCATGCCTCAATAGAATGGTGCAATTGAGAGGCTGAATTGAATGATTGTAGAGAGGACTTAGAGCATGCTCTCTAATGCAGGTATGGGCAAAGAGTTTTGGGCAAAGGTGGTTAACATACTAGTGTACTTGATTAATTGCATCCCCCCTTCTCGATTGTATTTTGGTACTCCAAAGGAGAGATGGATTTGAAGGAAAATTTCCTATAATCATTTATGGGTGTTTAGTTGTGAAGCTTTCATTTATGTTCTAAAATATAAGTGAACGAAGTTGGATTTCAAATATGAGTGGTGTATATTTGTCGAGTACAAAGAATATCAATATGGCTTCAAAGTGTGGAGTCCAATGATGAATAAATTGGTTCATAGTCGGGATGTCGTCTTCAATAAAATAGTATTTCTATGTTTTCATAAATAGGGGTCATTAGCGAATGAGTATGTGTCTATAGATATCGACAGTGGGAAAAATTCATAGTTTTCATATCTGAAATTGGTTTCAAATATGCCTCAACAACACACTAGTAACAACCAGGTTGGAAGAAATTTGTAGCAATCATTTCATTCATAGTATGGTGTCCTTTCTTCTCTAGTAGTAAATTCAAACTTGTAAGAAGAAAATATATATGACCATGCCAAACTTAATGTTTCCTCTTCATCATGTAAGGCTCCCTTATATTCACATGAGGCATATTCAAATTTGCATCCACTGCCATTTATTTTTGAATCTTCAAATAGGCGATTAGCTCTTCCATCCGATTGTGTCTCTACTCCTACATAGTAGTCTTTACAATCCAACATGCCACCATTCCATCCAACACAACCTGAAATACCTCCCATGTGCGCTTCAATTGCTCCCATGCCTGCACATGAGACAAGTTTGATGCCCATGCAAGGTAATAAAATTATTGTTTTTCCTTATAAGTATGGATTTTCAAATAAAAATACTCTATAGCCTCCTTTTCATGGGTATTTGAAGTCTTCTTTGGAACCTTCTTTATCCTCGTGTGAGCCAATTTCAATGTCTCTTGTTGAAGATTTAACTTCCACGCCTTGTCCTTTAATCTATTCACATGGTGTATATGCTAAAACATCCATTCTATCACAAATTTTATCAACACTGCCTCTTAAAATACCATCACAACCTTTGAATAATGAAATTGTCTCCCATTCAAACTATGATTTTGTGCCAAATACATTGTTGCCTTTGCATAATCAGTCAAAGAAACCAATGAATAATCAAACATAGAATTAATTCACCATTGTTTCTATCCATAATGAAGCTATTGATTACAGTGTTTTTACTCAAAATAATGCATTGCAAAGGAAAAATATTGGAGATAACTTGTAGGAACATGGAAATTTGCAAGAAACAACTCCTTAAGTGTGGAGGTCTACTCGGGAGCATCAACCTCCAACAAAATTTAATGATTACTAGTTATAGATTTATGATCGATTAGAGCTTGCCACCTTCAAAGAAGCTTACAAATATATAAATTGAGAGAAATGGTTGGATGCAATGCAAGAAGAAATGGATACACTAATCAAAAATCACACTTATAATTTGGTGAAGCTTTCACCCAATCAGAGAGCATTAAAGAATCAATGGGCATACATATTGAAAGAGAAAGGAGGCAATAAATGGTATTAGGTGAGATTGGTAGTCAAGGGTTATGATAAAAAAAAGAATTGACTTCAATGAGATCTTCTCACAGGTTGTGAAGATGACTACAATTTGAGAAGTTTTGGGCCTTGCACTAGTTTATGATCTTAAACTAGAACAACTTGATGTGAAGACTACATTCCTACATGGGGATATAGAAGATGAATTGTATATGCATCAACTTGAAGGTTTTGAGCAACAAGTTAAAGGAGATTTATATTGTACATTGAGGAGTTTGTATGGGCTCAAGCAAGCCTTAGGGAAGTGGTAACATAAGTTTAATTCTTTAATGGTTAAGAAACACTTTACATGCTATGAATCTGATATGTGTGTATATTATAAGGTATTGAATAATGGTGAGTTTTTTTTATCAAGATGCTCTATGTTGATGATATGCTTGTAAAAATTACTAGTATGGGAGTTTTTCATGATTTGAAACAATAGTTAGCTCAAAATTTTGCAATGAAAGATTTAGGGGAAGCAAAGAGGATACTTGGTATGACCATTATCTGGGACGGACATAAGAGGGAAATCAGATTGTCAGAAAAAATACATTGATAAAGTTTTGGATAGATTTAACAAGGGTGCTAAGCTTGTGATCACTCAACTTGTTGATCACTTTCGTTTGTCATCTGAATTATACCCTAAAACACCTCAAGATCAAGAAAAGATGAAGGGTATTCCTTATTCATCAGTTGTTTGGAGTGTTATGTATGTGATGGTGTACACTTGTCAAGACATTTCCCATGCAATGGGAGTAGTGAGAAGATTTATGAGAAAATTGAGCAAGACTCATTGGGAAGAAGTGAAGTGGATACTAAGGTATTTAAAAGGTACTTCAGATTTTTTTTTTTTTTGGAGGTAGAGATGCACAACTCAATTAGTGCGGGATCATGGGGGTCCAAAAAGTGGCGATATGATAAAAAAAAATGGCCGATGACTTTTTTTATCTAAATTTGATGAAACAAAAAGGTTTTATTGAGAAAGTTGTCAACTTCCACCAATATAAGATACACCTTATTTTGAATTAAATAGATAATTATTATTGATTTTCAACATGCATTATGACTAATGTCCTGATTGATAAACTAATTTAAAAAATCTATAATTCTCAAATGATTTCACATTTTTTGAATCCAAAAGATGTGGCACATTCTATGCTTCCCATACTATAGGATTAAAAAAAAAAAATTGAATTTCATAAATTTTTGACCAAGTTATAGTGGTCAAGCAAACACATTTTAATATTTTCAAAAAATTTCTAATAAAAAGTCCATAACTAATTATTTACTTGGAAAAAAAATAAAAAAAATGGAGGCACATCTGAGCATGTCTCCTCTACTTATATCGAAAGTTGCAAAAAAATATATTAAATTTTTTTTCTTGTACTTAGGTTGGTTAGACATACACCTTTTTATTTTTTCCTGAAAATTTAGTACTAATGCATTGAAATTTTAAATTTTCACCAAATAGATTTATTTTTTTCCAAATAAGGACTAGTATCATAGAAACTACATTCAATTTTCTACAAATTATGTTCTTAAATATTTTTCAAATTATGTTAATAACCTCTTTAAATTTTTATGGCAAGTTTCCTAACTCTGTTTTTTCAAAATTTCATTGCCACATAAGGGCCTAGTTTGGACCCCCATAATCCTACACTAACCCAATTGTGAGGTTATGTTGAAATTAATATGGTCTGAAAAGACTTGGAAAAACAAAGTTCTACAATAGGTTATGTGTTCACGTTTGTTGGGGCATCTATTAGTTGGGTTTCATGGTTGCAACAGGTGGTTGCACTCTCCACTGTCGAGGCTGAATATATTACACTCACTAAAGGTACAAAGGAGATGATTTGATTGTAGGGACTGTTGGGTGAGTTGGGTTTTAGTCAAAAAAATTTCACTCATTTTTGTGATAGCAACAATGTTATTCACTTGACAAAGAACTCATATTTTCATAATAGGACCAAGCATATTGAGTTGCGCTATCATTTCATCTGGAATGTACATGAAGAAGGAAAGCTGAAAGTGGAGAAATTGACATAGAGGTGAATCTGGAGGATGCATTAACAAAGATAGTACCAAGGGATAAGTTTGAGTTTTTCCAAACATCTCTCAAAATTATCAAGATGTAACAATAAGGGTAAAGTGAGGGAATATCTTTGAGTTTTGCAATGGATGTTGAACTTCAAGTTGGAGATTGTTGGGTGTTGAAGCAGCCCACTGGTCACCTTATATGTTTCTTATTTTTCCCCTCCATGTGATGTCTCTTGACATTCCATGTTATTTTTAATTGTTCATTATGTATAAGGCTTATTATTATTATCGTATCTTACTACTACAATTAGCTATGTTATAGTATGTATCCAAAAACAAAGATAAATAAAATATATTCCCCTACTTCAAAGTGGATGTAGCTAGTTTTGGTGAACCACTATAAATATCATGTCTTTGTTTTATTTATCTTTTCGTTTCGTATTTCATCTTTCTGAGTTTAATTTTCTACAATCTTCTTCTTCATTTAATCTGCAATAAATATTCAACATATATTGAAACATCAATAAATATACATCAATAATATTTGACAATTTTTGACAAAAATGGATACACTAAAAAAATAAATTAAAGATGAAAACCTTAAGATACTCAGAACATAAAAAAATACATGGTTAGAAAGCTAGGAGAGAACTTAACTTCTCTTGGTGTTCTTTTATTTGACATTGGAACACGTGCGAACCTGATGGGAAGTATGTGTGAAATTATGTCATTTTTTTGTAACAATTTGCAAAAATAGGCCTTAGGACATCAAAAAGACACTCCAAACTTTGGGTTGGAATCCTAGGGAAAATCCAAGCCAAAGGCTTGGAAATTTCCAAAGGAAACAAAAGTTTGAGCGCAATATAATGTGCCCACACTATGTTTTTCTTTGAAAAAATTTCTTTCTCTTTATTTTTCTTTATTTTTCTCTTAATCCTTCTCTTTTCGTGAAACTATATAAGTAAAATTTTCATTTTCATTTATATTTCATGTATATAGTTTTAGGACGTTTAAGTGTGGTTTCATATCTCTAGAAGTAACAATACAAATTCTAGTTTTTAGATCTTATAATTTCTTAGACAACCAAAATTTAGTAATCAACAAGTCGTATCATATTTCTTTCTCTATCTCACTAATTGTTTATCCTTTATGCTCTAGACCTCTCTCTCTCACTATCTCCATCCCTTTATCTTACACTCTCTCCCTTGAGCTAAAGAACTATCTCTTTACTTGTCCATCCTTCTCTCTCTCTCTATCTCTCTATCTCTCTCTCTATCTCTCTCTCTCCCTCCCTCCCTCTCTCTCTCTCTCTCTCCTTCCCTCTCTAATTCTCTCTATTCCTCTTCTCTCCCTCTCCCTCCCTCCTTCCTTCCCTCTATATTTATCTTTATCTCCCTCCCTCCTCTCTCTCTCTTTGCTCCCCTCTCTAATTCTATCCATCTCACTTCTCTCTCCCTCTCTCCCTCCCTCCCTCCCTCCTTCCCTATATATTTCTCTCTATCTCCATCCCTTTATCTAACTTTTCCCATTGATCTCAAAAACTAACTCTCTAAATATCCATGCTTCTCTCTCTCTACTTCTCTCTATCTCACCATTCTATCTCCCTCTCTCTTTTTCACTCGCTCATCCCTCCTCTCTCTCTCTCTCCCTCTCTCTCTACTTCTCTCCATCTCATCTATCCATATTTACCTCTCCCCCTCCCTTATCTCTCTCTAAACCTCCCTCCTTCCCTCTCTACTCTCTATCTCACCACTCTCTCTATCCATCTCTCTCTTTCTTGTGATATAGAGAGATGTAGAGATGGAAAGATGAAGGTGGAGAGTTTGAGAGAGAGGGGAGGAGGGAGGAATATTTAGGGAGGGGGGAGAGGGAGAGAGGGATATGTGAGCTAGAGATAAGTAGAGAGGGAAAGTGGTTTGGATGAAAGGAGAGAGAGAGAGAGAGAGAGAGAGAGAGAGAGAGAGAGAGAGAGAGAGAGAGAGAGAGAGAGAGAGAGAGAGAGAGAGAGAGAGAGAGAGAGAGAGAGGAAAGTGGGTGGGATGAAGGTAGAGAGAGAGAGAGGTGATATAGAGAGAAGTAGAGAGGCAAGGGGGAAGGTGGAGATATTGAGAGAGAGAGGGAGAGAGATAGAGAGGATTGAGGGAGGGACATATATAGATGGGGAGAGAGATACAAAGAATTAGATAGGGAATAAGATAGAGAGTAGGGGGAGGGGGAGAGAGAGTAGGGGAAGGATAGATAAGTGACATAGAAAAAATTAGAGAGAGAGAGAGTGGTGAGATAAAAATAAGTGGAGAGGGAAGGAGATAATGAGAGAGAGAGAATGGGGAGATAAAGATAAGTGGAGAGGGAAGGAGAGAATGGGAGAGAGAGGTAGAAGGAGAGGGAGAGGGAAGATAGAGACATAAAGAGGGTAAGAGGGAGGGAGGGAGGGAGGGAGGGAGAGAGATAGAGAGTGAGAGAAGTGAGATAGAGTGGAGGATGTGGGGATATTGAGAGAGAGAGAGGGGGGGAGGGAGAGGGAGAGAGTGAGAGAGAAGTGAGATAGAGAGGAGGAGGTGGGGATATTGATAGAGGGAGAGAGTGAGAGAGAGGGAGAGGGAGAGGGAGAGGGAGAGGGAGAGGGAGAGGGAGAGGGAGAGAGGGAGAGAAAAGGAAGAGATGGGGAGATTAAGAGAGAGAGAGGGAAGGAGGGAGGGAGACATAGATGTGGAGAGACAGATAGAGAGAAGTATATATGAAAGGAGAGAGAGAAGGAGAGGGAGGGAGAAGTAAGGAGGGAGAGAGAGGTGAAATAGATAGAAGTAGAGAGTGAAGGGGAGAGATGTTGGCATATGATGTTGCACACCATTACATAAAATATAATATTATAATGTTGTAATTAAATAATGATTTAGGTTTGATACACCTAGATGGTGTGGTTAATCACACTAGGTAATTATTTGGGGACAATTTGTATGTTATATTGTAACATTGTATTATTATTTAATGTGTACTTGAGACATGAGATAATAATTTAATATTGGGGAATATTTAATAAAGTGAAATCTTGGTACCCAATATTAAATGAGGGGATAGTGGTTTTGTATTCAAGTGGCTTTGTGGTACATGGTTTTATCTTACCACTTGGTTGTATTTGAGTTAGCTTGATTCTATAAAATTAAGAACATGTTTAGTGGTTAAGGTTGGTTGGGTGAGTGGGATGTCATTATTGTCTTTTTGATGAGTGCATATATGAAATATGGCATGGGATGTGTGGATTCATGCTTGGACACATGGGAGATGCATTGGAGAGGCTTGATGCTTCAGAGGTATTTATTGCAAATCTTGTAATATTTTATATTTGAATAATATATGGAGTATGGAATCTTTTGTAGGCTAGGTTTTTCGTCATGATGGTTTTCCTAGGGTTTATCTTTTGTTATCTTCTAGATTGTCTATTTTAATCTATGCATTATTGTTATTTTGTAAACTTCAATGCA
This sequence comes from Sequoia sempervirens, assembly GCA_007258455.2. Lineage (NCBI taxonomy): Eukaryota > Viridiplantae > Streptophyta > Pinopsida > Cupressales > Cupressaceae > Sequoia > Sequoia sempervirens. Next base: position 61,504 of record VDFB02319851.1, read on the forward strand.
TGCTTTTCTCTAATGGGGTTATGTCATAAATATATTAAGAATGTGGATATATGATGTATTATTTCCTAATAAGTGGTATCAAAGCTTTCATGGTTGATGGGAGGTGTGAGCTTCCATGTTTTTTCTATAACCCTTGTTTGAGTAGATTTGGTGCAAAGTTGAAGCCATGGTTATGCATGATAGATCTAAGGAATTACAAGGTATGGAACACATGTTGTAGGTGTTGTTATGTGTATTTGAGCTTTGGGATTGTCAAGATTTTTTGGGTTTATTTCAAATCTGAGGCAAGCAAAATTTTGTGCAAAATTTTTTCTTAGATTGTGCTTTCATATGAGGGTTTTGTAGAGGAAGTTTTACAAATGACCACTTTAGACAAATCTGAGCTCACCATTCGATGTAAGATGGCTGAGAAATGAAAAATGACATAAAATTTTCCCTAGTTTGGAGAAGTTGAAGAAAAGGAATTTTTTTTTGCCCCTACAACTTGCCATATGACCATATGACCATATGGGTCTGGAGAGAAAAAATATTAAAAAGTAAATAAAAATATATTTCTATAGAAAAATAAATTAAACCCTGTGAAATTTAAAAGTTTATATTAAAAATCTCTTTGAAAGAAAATAGAGGAATATATTATAATGGGGGAATGGGATCTGTGAACCCATACCCTCCCTGCATCAGCCCCTATCGCATCACACTACAATCAATCCATAATATGCTTTAACCACTAGTCAATAAAATCCAACGACACTTTTTTTGAAGTGATAAACTTTGAACTATTTAAAATTTAAAGTGGTTGAATAGTTTTTAAAGAAAACTTTTAATATTGGAAAATCTAAATTAAATGATTTTAAACCACACACCACCCCACTCATAAAGTTTTAAATTTAAAATATCAAAAAAATTGCCACAAAAATAATATTTTTTTAATATTTGTAGAATTGAATCTGATTTTAATATGGAGTGGGGTCCACTTGAAAGTTGTGTATAGAGTCAAATTGGACATTTTTTTCAAATGAGCATTAACTTTCACCAAAGATGTCATATTTTCAAATTTTTATACTCGTTCGAAAGGTGGTTATGAGTGCTACATAGTGGTACATGTTTGGTTGCATGATTTTGTTGATTTGATCAATTTTTGGGGCCTGAAAGTTAAATATTCTTTTGTACATAGTTTCAAGCATAAGTTTTGCATACGAAGTTGGTTTTTCAATTTTTCATAAGCATTGGAGAGCACGAGAATGTACTACATAGTGGATTAGGTAGATTTTAACTTTGTGTTGTAGGATGAGTTTGGTACTTATTTGATCACTTATAGGATCCTTAGATTTTGGGTGTGATTGTGTGAGCATATAAATGAGTTAAGAGGAAAAACCTTGAGAGAGTACATGTTTTTATATGATATTTATGATGATATAGTTGATTATCAATTTGGTGCTTCTTGGTATAGGTTTACAAGTGTTTTTAGGGATGGACTTTGATGGTGATAGGTACATAGCTTGTCTTCAATTTTGAGGACATGGGTTGACATGAGTGGAGACTTGGAGTCTTGTATGGGTGATAGTTGAATGCAGGTACATCATTGGCTATGAATATGGTGTAATGGATATAAAAGTATATTTGAGAATTAACATGACATGATCATGTATGTGGTTGTTTGGTGGTGACATGGTTTAGTGTTAGGAGACCTTTGTTATTATCTCCTAGATGCTTGATTAGTTCCTTGACTATAGTTCTCATTTATGGAAATGTTTGGTAAATAAGATCGATGGTTTATTTTGTGTTTGAGTCTTGATATCCATAGGATTATCTTCTTTCATATCTTGGGTTTCAAGTTACTAATGTGACAATGAGTTTGCATGCTTCATTGTTTGGTATCTATAATTTATGCAATTTCACATATTGATCACCCATTTAGTTGTAATGGGATAATCGGTGTGGACCATCTATATCCACAAGATTGTTTTAGTGTTGATGTAGGATATGTTAGTTGGCCTTGTTTATGGTAATTTTTGCACTGGTATGTTGCTTTGGGATGAGAGGATGGATGGTTAGAGTGCCTGGATTGTTGGTTGATTGGATATATAGAGCATTTGGTTTTATCATTATGTCATGATAGCTTAGTTATTACATTGGTTACACTTTTCAGTGGGAGATTTTGACAGTGATGAGTCGGTAGTGTAGGATTTGTTCCTGCTATTTTGATGGCAATTTTATCTTCTTGGATTGGAGATTTTGGTTCTACTTGGTATGATTGGCATTTCAGTTGTGTGTGTGGACCTAGATGATCTTCATGGAGGAGATTGTTGTCATGATGCCATGTGTAGCTCGGTATCATGGTTCAATGGAAGTTGTTGGTACAGTGATATGATTCATCATTGGTGATGGTTATCTTCATGTGATTGGAGATGTTGATTCTTGGTTTAGAGTGTGTTTAGTATTGTGTCATGATTTACTCTTGATGCTGGCTTAGAGGTTTGACATAATACAATTTCTCTTGAGACTAGGATGTTTATGCATTGGTACATGTGATCTCCTAGGAGAAGATGGTTAGATCATGATGTCATGATAGGTTCCTGATTCTATGGTTGGAGCTTTGAAATTGATCTTGTTGGTTCTCTTAGTATTGATTACATTGGTAATTTTCTTAGAGCTTCATGATAGTGTGGTTTTTCATTTGGAGTTAAGCATGGATTGATTAGTTGGAGGTATGTATAGATACTTGGAGACTTGGGTGAGGTTGGAGTTCTCTTGGGATTAGAGACATTTTCTTGAGAGAGTTACTCCCTGGAGGTTTCATCAGGAAGGCCAAGGAGATTTCACCTAGATATGGTTGTGAGTTCACAATGGAACTATCGAGGATATTGTTCTTGGAGTGAGACATGATGACTTAGTTATCCTAGAGGAGCATTCTCATTTCCCACTCTTGGTCTACTCGATGATTTATCATCTAATATGTATTTCTCATCCTAATTTTGATGTGTTTATGTTTTCTACTTTGATTTCTCATGGGAATAATTTGATTCATGGTGATTGATTTTGGAGGTCCTCATTTCATGATTATTTAGGATGAGTTTATATTGCTTTATCTTTCATGGATATGGATCTTGAGCTATGGATATTTAGTTATAGAGGATTCATTTTGGGTTATGGTTAGCATGGTTATCTCCTTGTGAATTTGAGTTTATGATATCATTTATTGATGAGGAGTTTAGGAGACTTTTTATGGGTTGTTTTCTAAATTTTGGGAATGGTTACTTTGAGTTTTATCTTCTTGATTAGAGAGGCTTACATTCATGTTTGCATTATATATGATTCATATGTTGTGTTTAATCTAAGAGAGTGGATTTTGTTTTGGGTGTTGTTGAGGCTTCTCATTTGGGGTGGTTAGGAGATCATACTTGACACAATATAGAACTTTGAGTTGTTGGTAGGACATGTTATGGTTTATAAATTTTCTCTCTTCATTCTATGGCTCCTTCTTAGATTCATGTTCATGTTTATATTATTTGGGAGGATGGTGGCAACATGTTGTGAGAGATTATCTCACTGTTGGTGTTACATGTGTATACCATATTATTGTTCTTGGTACTTCATTGTTGATCATTTATCACACCTTGGTATAGTGTTGATTGGTAGACTTGATATGCTTTGACATTACCCATGTAGTGGGATTTCCTATATATGTATGTTCTTCATTTATAGTTTGGTACAAGGAGCCTGTTATTGCGATTTATGGGTTGCATATGTTGATAGCATGAGTTTACGGATTTTATTGATACCTAGGAGGTATGTATGGTTGGATGTATTAGCATGTGTTGTGGATACTGTTTTTTGATCATGTAGCTTTTTTACCTATGACAACAACTTTTTTGGAGCCTTTGTTATCACTTGGATATGATGCTTGTGTTCTTGGATTGGTGTATCTTCACCTTGGCATATTCCTTTTCTTCCATAGGTGGCCCATTGGAGGAGGAGAGGATTTCTTTCTTGAGATGTTGGTCACTTTGGTTTTATTTTAGGTTTCTTGATGAATCATGAGAGCATGTTAGAGATTCATGTGGTTTCATGTATGGCTATTATGATGATGTATTTCATTGATTGATCCTTATGTAATGTATATAACAAGTGAGAGAATGTTGGGATATTGTGTTGTACACCATTGTATAAAATATTATATTACAATATTGTAATTAAATAATCATTTAGTTCTGATGCACCTAGGTGGTGTGGTTAATCACAATAGGTAATTATTTGGGGGCTGGCCACTTGTCTTTTGTATTGTAACATTGTATTATTATTTAATGTGTGAGAGACATGAGATAATAATTTAATATTGGGGAATATTTAATAAAGTAAAAAATTGGTACCCAATATTAATTGAGGGGTTAGTGGTTTTGTGTTCACATGGTTTTGTGGTACATAGTTTTATCTTACCGCTTCAAGGTTATATTTGTGTGAGCTTGAGTCTATAAAAGCACACACATATTTAGTGTTTAAGGTTGGCTGGATGAGTTGGTTGTCATTATTGAGTCTTTCAAAGGAGTACATATGTTAAGCATGGCATGTGATGTGTGGATTCATGCTTGGACACATGGAGGATGCATTGTAGAGGTTTAATGCTTTAGAGGTACTCATTATAACACTTTTATTGTTTTATTTTTGAATAATAGATGGAGTATGGATGCTTTTGGAGGCTGGGTTTCTTTGTCTTGAGGGTTTTCCTAGGGTATATATTATGTTATCTTGTCTATATTTTATATTACATTATGGTTATTTTTTAAGCTTGCATGAATGATTTTCTCTCATGGTGTTATATAGGAAATAGATTAAGAATGTGGTTATGATGTAAATTATCTCCTAATAAGAGAGAGGGGTGGGAGAAGGAGGGAGAGAGAAGTAGGAAGGGATATATTTAAGATATATAGAGGGAGAGGTGGAGAGAGAGAGAGAGGTGAGATAGAGAGTAGAGAGGGAAGGAGAGGGAGAAAGAGAGAAAAGGAGAGTGAGGGAAGGAGGGAGGGAGGAAGAGGTGGAGAGAGAGAGAGAGAGGGAGGGAGTTCTTAATTTCAAGGTAGAGAGAGTCAGATAAAGGGAAGGAGATAGTGAGAGAGAGAGGCATAAAGCATAAGGGATACGTTACAATGAGTGAGATAGAGA
>VDFB02319852.1:0-81661 GCA_007258455.2 Sequoia sempervirens
GTTGCCATCAACTTGCAGAGAGGCGCATCTGTTGTTGGTTGAGTTGGGGATTGAATATAAGAAAATTCATTCATGTAAAAATGATTTCATTTTATATAGAGATAAATATCAAAACAAGGTAGAATGCCATGTATGCAAAGAGAAGAGATATTGTATAGATGTACAAGGTCCTACAGTTCCAAAGAAGATTTTACGTCACATGCCAATTATACCTAGACTTCAACGAATGTTTCATTGCAAGTCACTTGCACAATTGATGGACTGGCATGCAAATAACAAGAGTAAAGATGGATTCATACGAATTTCGGCCGAGTCCAAAGCAATGAAACACATAGAGGAAAAATGGTCAAGAAAATTCAAAGATGAACCTCGTAGTATCAAGTTTGGTCTTGCAATTGATGGAGTGTGCCCATTCTCTTTCCTAAGCTCAAATTATAGTGTTTGGCCAGTCAGATTGATAGTATACATTATTCCCCCATGGATGAGTGTTAGAAAGGAGCACCTTATGCTAACTCTCATTGTTCCACGAAAACATCAAGTTAAAAACATGGATGTTTATCTTACGCCTTTTATTGATGAGATGCAACTACTATGGAAAGGCATAAGAATGTATGACATGTCACATCCTCCATCAAATAGGTCCTTCATGTTGTATGGTGTGCTATGTTGGACTATTCATGATTTCCCAAGACTTGGTGTTTGTTCTGGTAAGATAAATATTTACGTATTTACACTCATAATTTATTTTCATCCCAACTTTCATACTTAGTTTTATACTATTTTTTTGATGTTATTAACATTACTTATTAAATTGCAGGCCTTCAAACAAAGGGGATATTTGCATGTCCAAGATGTGCAGAACAATTTCAAGGGTGGTATTCTAAAGATCTACATAAATTTATTTATGCAAACAAAAAGGTTTTTCTACCACTAGATCATAAGTTTAGAAATCGCCTGAAGAATGAATTTGATGAAAAAGTTGAAAATAGAGGCTCTCCCATGATTATGGGTCCAGGTGATTGGCTTAAGAAGTATGAAGATGTTGAATTGAAAGCTTGGGAGGATTTTTTTTATCAGGGTGATTCAATTGAAGAAACAGAACAAGTTGTAGTTAATATGCGGAAGGAATGAAAAGGAAATCCATATTTTATGAGCTCCCTTCTTTGGAAAGGATCTATTAATATCTCACCTATTAGATCCTATGCACATCTTCAAAAATGTCCCAGATTCTATATTTCGACATATATCAGGCAAAGAGAAGGACACCTTGTCTTCGAGGAGAGATATTGCTCTTTTGCATACCAAATTTGATAGAAATCATTTGTGGCCAAACAAGGAAAATGAAACATATGCAAAAGCTCCATGGATTTTGAAAAAAAAGAGCTAGACCAACTAAAAAATTTCATCCGTTCAATAAGGACACCTACTAGCTATGGGTCATCATTGGCTAAAGCTTTTGCAGTTGATGGACATATCACAAGATTTAAAACACGTGATTTTCATAATTTTATGAAGGTATTATATATCATCATTTAACATTTACTGGTAACATTGATTAAGTACTAAATATATTTTGATATTTTGTTGTGTGAGAAAAAATTACTAATGACCTTTTTCATAAGTAGTTTGATGTATATCATGCCATTGTCAATCAGGGGGGATTCCTGTCTTACAGTTGACTTAAGGAATGCCATAAGTCGATTGTCAGCATTTACAAGGTATGTGGTTATTTGAAATGTTCATGTGTGAGAGACATAGAGATATTATATTACATTTTAATTTTTTGACTAAAAGGTTCATACTAATTTACTATTCTTATATTAGGTGGGTGACCTCAAAGGAGATCCACAGATGTGAAGTGCAAAATGGAAGAAGGAAATTGCAGAAATTGTATGTGTATTTGAGAAGGAGCTCCCTACAAGTTTCATGGAACTACAAGTCCATTTACCTATACACCTAGTCGATGACATTGAATTGGTGGGTGTCGTATCAATGAGGTGGATGTTTTTGTTTGAGAGGTATATGAAAACTCTAAAAAGATATGTCTGACAAAAGGCACATCCAAAGGGTTGCATGGTTGAAGGGTATGTATTGAATGAAGCATTTTTCTTCCTGTGTGAATTCCTTGGTAAGGATTTTGAAGATGGGCCACGCGTCTGGGATGAAGAACGAGCATCAAATATTATTGATGGATAAAAACCACAATCTAATGGTGTTCAAGTAGAAATTAGTAAGTAAATTCATGATCAGTGTGGTTGTTTTTCTTGCAATCATTAATTTACTCTTTAATTTATTTGTCAAATTAACAACATCACATTTGGAGTTTGAAATAAACATGTTGACATGTAATAGGTGTAGATGAAAGTGCTATGCTTGACAAGTTCATTCTGTACCACATGGACTTTATGAACAAATGGATTGATATGTATGATAAAAAGAGAGAAGTGTTAGAAGCAAGGAGACAGTTTAAGAGATCGAACCCAAGGAATACTCCACTTCCCACTAATTTTCTTAGGGAATGGGGAAAATATTAAACACACTAGAATGGGTTACTAAACAAATTCAAAATCAAATAGAAGATGCAGGGATAGATTCAAACATAATAGAAGATGAAATCAACATGTCTAGAGGATGTGAAAGAAAGGTACAGTTGGAATTTTACAAAATGTTGTTACCTTACAGTTTTGACACTATTAACTATTTTAATATTTGTCATTATATTTGTTTTTACTAAAATAAATGGTCTTTCATAGGCGAGGAAATATCCAACAATGTGAGCATATCGTCAACATTATCGTGTAGAAAGTGTAGATGTAATCAATTGTGGCATCACAGTTGACTTCAAGCAATCCAGTCGATTAAGCTCAAAAGATAAGAATATAATTGAAGGGAATCTGCAATATGTTGGGAAAATACAAGAAATTATTGAGTTGGATTACCGCTCTTTTAAATGTTGTATTTTAAGTGTAGATGGTATGAAGCATTTGAGAGGACACGAAGACATGATACCCATAGTGGATTATTTTCTATAGATTCCTCATGCTTCCTACTGGAGGATAAGGAGCCTTATGTTCTACCAATTCATTGTGAGCAGGTATTTCTTTAACTCAAACAAGAAGCGGTAGTGATCATTAATCTATTAATTCATAGTTTATTGTGAATATATACATGTGTTTATTAATCAATAAAATTGTTATAACATACATCTAATATATGTATGTCGTTCATGTATAAGTATTTTTCTATGAAGATATTTTGGACCTGAAATGGATGTTTATCATACATTATGATCCAAGATTAAGGCATGTATTTGACAAAACATTAGTGGATACTGAGCAAAACAATGATGGCCAACAAAATGAGAGAGAGGGATTAGAGAACATCGAAGAAATTGACATCCATGATGATGTTGAAGATGGTTATGTTTAGGCACAAGAAGACAACAATCTAGAGTTAGATGATGTTATGGAAGACAACAATATGGATGGTATAGAAAATGATGATCCAAATACATCTAGTAACAATATAGATGGTCTATGGTCAAATTTCAATTATGATGTTCAGATGATGCAGGTCAAGATGAGGATGATGATAATATTAAATACTTGAAAGAACATATGAACATTGAAAATGATACACTAGATGACATTGCAGCAAACAATAATGTTAATGACCAAGACTTCTAAATTTTTAGAATTATTTGCAATCCATGTTTAAAAAAGGATGATTCTTATGGCCTAAACTTTGAAATGCTTCAGTAATATTAATTCAAGTGTTAAACTATAGAACTGCCACTCTCCATTATGATGGTATATAACTTGTTTATTAGAAATATTTTATTAACTATAGATTTAGCTTGATATGTATCTCCCAATTTCTTTAAAATAAGTGCTATAATGGTCTCCTCATGTACATTCAACAATATTGAACTAGCATACCTATATTTAGAAAAATGTATGTAAAATAAGTCGAGAGATATCTTTCCTGAGACCCTATTGTATTTATATGGTGGAAATTTAATTTAATTTAACTTTAAACTTCATAATTTTTTTGAAAAATAAATCAAAATGAATATTGTACTAGCAAGGCTTACGTTTTTTTTCGAGGTGCCTATTTTAAATTTCATGATCAAACTTCATAACAAATTTTGCCTATTTTACATATTGTCTATTTTAAATGTAGTAGACAATAATTTTAATGACCAAGACTTCTAAATTTTTAGAATTATTTGCAATCCATGTTTAAAAACGGATGATTCTTATGGCCTAAACTTTGAAATACTTCAGTAATATTAATTCAAGTGTTAAACTATAGAACCGCCACTCTCTATTTTGATGGTATATAACTTGTTTATTAGAAACATTTTATTAACTATAGATTTAGCTTGATATGTATCTCCCAATTTCTTTAAAATAAGTGTTGTACTAGTCTCTCCATGTACAATCAACAATATTGAACTAGCATACCTATATTTAGAAAAATCTATGTAAAATAAGCCCAGAGATATCCTCCCTGAGACCCTATTGTATTTATATGGTGGAAATTTAATTTAATTTAACTTTAAACTTCATAAAATTTATAAAAAATAAATCAAAATGAATATTGTACTAGCAGGGCTTACATTTTTTTCAAGGTGCCTATTTTAAATTTCATGATCAAACTTCATAATGAATTTTGCCCATTTTACATGAGAGTCGGCTAATTCCTAGACAAAACGCACCTATGTACATACAAAAACATATAAAACCATACATAAACACATACATAAAAATGTAGACAACATGATGGGACATGCATTTTTTCCTTCTCCCCAAAGGATGACGGAACGGTAACGCCATTATTATTCAAATTTGATTTTTTCCACTTTCTCCTATGGCATTTTTGTAGGGACAATGACAATAATGGCAGTAATGAGAGTACGTTTCCAGTTATTTTGAATTGTTCAAGCATGTCCACAACCAGTAAAAGAAATCACCAATCCAAATCAATGGAAAAGAAGGAATATAAGTCTGCAGCCAATCTCAGAAGATTATCACAACTTGCAAAGAAGAAATCATCATTTAAAAAAGAGATTGCAAGTGTTTAAAAATTAGACTGCAAGCATTTGAAACTGCTAAAAAAGGACACAGATCTAAAAAAACCCATGGTGATCATTAGTTTTGAATCACAGTTTTTGCATTTGAATCATAGATTTTGTATATGGTTTGTGTGTAAGTTGTAGGTTAAAGGTCATCATAACTATTATTGAGTGATTGAAGGTGTAGAGGTTTAAAGTTGTGTCATTCTATTAGCTCCTACATCCATAGTAGTTGGTAAATGATTCAATCAAGGTCGTTTATAGTAGTTGGTGTAATTCCCCTTCAAATTCAAGCCATGGCGAAGCGATGAAGCTAGAATTTCTGAAACTGCCATCAACAGTAGAACTCACATGATAAGGAGTCAAGATTCATCCAATGTTGGTAGAAGAAGAAACAACATGGGCATCAGGGCATCTAGCCCTTCAGTGGATAAGATTTGATCAGGAGACATCAACGTTTTATTTACCACAACTGAGGGTAACCCATCAATCAAATTTAGTGTTATTGATGCCAACAATCATAATACTGTGTATTTTTTCTCCTCTATGGTATTAACATAATTGATCTACAAAAGATGTAGCATAACTTCATAAGGAAATCCAGAAGGATAATGAAAGCATAAAGATTCATTATCCTAAGAGAAACAAACAAAGAAAGATTCTAATCATGCCTATCCGCCAAAGGCTAACAAAGCTAGAAATATCAGAAGGGGTCGACCAAAGAACGGAAGGAAATGAGCAAACTAAACTGATCACTCTAGGAAGGAAAGGCTAATAAAGGCTATGATTGGTAGGCTAAGGGGACTGGGGATAACAACCTAGGCTATGCTAATTAGCTAACAAATTGGGCTTTCAAAATAATGGGATAAGCTATACTTATGTATCTATACTTTTAATTAGCTAACAAATTGAGCTTTCAAAATAATGGTTTAAGCTATACTTATGTATCTAGACTTTCAATGCATACATGAAATACATTTTCCATAAATTGCAGACTTTAAAACAAACTTTACCCATCCATCTAAGCTTTCTATACATACATGAAGTATGTGCCACCTCTGCAACAAGTCAAAAGCTCTAAAACATGCTTACTAATCAAAAACATCATATTCAACATACACTTTGAGTTGTGAGTGATAGATTGTTCTTGTTCTAAGTTCAACGGTGGAGAGCTCAAGGAGGATTTTCAGGTGGGGGATACATAAAACTAATCAAATTGACCTGAGGGGTGTCTAACCAATTGGGTTGCTACATGTAGAGGGTTTTATAAGAAGTTATGTGGGTTGCAGGTTTCATAACACTCAGTGTTTTCCAACCTGCAATGAGTGTAATGAAAACTTTCTATTATTTAGAGAGTATGAATATAATGAAAGACGTCTTCAAAATTTGGCACAAGAGTTATTTAGAGTAAAAATTATGTTTCAATTTCTTCATAGGATGAAAAAATAAATGCACAAAATAATCAGAGGTTGGAAAACACAGTGGGTTGTGAGTGATTTCATTCTAGTTGTTCTAAGCTTAAGGGTGGAGAGCTTGGGGAGGAGTTGTAGGTGGGGGATATAAAACTAATCAAATTGACCTAAGGGGTTACTAACCAATTGGGTTGTTATGTGTAGAGGGTTTTACAAAAGTATGTGGGTAGCAGGTTTCATAACACCTAGTGTTTTCTAACTTGCAATTTTTGTAATGAAAACCTTTTCTTATTTAGAGAGTACGAAAATAATGAAAGGCACCTTAAAATTTTACCACAATTGTTACTTAGAGTAAAATTTGTGTTTCAATTTCCTCATATGATAGAAAAATAAATGCACAAAATAATTGCAAGTTGGAAAAACACAGTAATAAAACCAAAGGTAATAGACACAAATGACACAAAGATCACAAGTTTTTTACCCACAAATGATTTCACAATAATATGAGCAATAGATTGTTCCAAGTATGTGAATAGATATAAAAGTGATTTTATATTAGGCCTATGAATACCATACAACCTTCTAGAACACACAAATTCCTTTTCGAATATAGGTGCACCCAAATATACTAGAAAAACATTTAAAAATAATTATAAATTAACACCAGAAAACTTACAATCAAAAGAGAATAGAAAGGACACATAGATCCCAAACATCTCCTCATTTATTCAATACAATGGAAATTCACAAACTTCTCCATTCTCTCTGTACAAAGGCCATGCTTGAAAATTTTAGCTACCACTCTCTTTTCCTAAAATTGAATATTCTTGTCCCTTCGTAAGGGAGAGAGAGGGGGAAGAAGGGAGATAGGGAGTGATAAGGTGGGAGGAATAAAGGTACATAGAGAAATGGTGGGAGAGGTATGTATAGAGTGAGTGAGAGAGAGAGAGAGGGAAGGAACAAGGGATAATGGGAGGGGTAGGTGGAGAGAAATTATGTGTATAAGTATAGAGAGGGATCTAAGTAGGGTGGGAGAGGTAGAGAGAGGTGGTGTACATGAGAGAGAGAGAGGAAGGGAGGGAGAGGTATAAAGAGAGGGGTAGGTAGATTGAGCGAGATGTGGGGTGGAAGGGATAGAGTGAGGGAGAGAGAGGGAAGGAGGAAGTGACTGATAAAGGGAGGGGTAGATGGACATTAGTCAATTAATTAGTGACTCTCTTTTCACTAAGATATTAATTGTTCCTATATCCATACCATTTCCCATTCATCTCCACTCTGATGAGAATGTCTTAGTACAACAATATATTCGTGACATATATTCTCATCTTTAGTTCATGGCCTAATCCCTATATCCATCTTCATTGTACCTTGTTGCACTCTAATTCCCTATCCATGCAATCTAGTTTTGTCTATCTGATTATTCATCACTCCTTACAATCCAAAATTTCAAGAAAATCATAACCCATGCAATCTAGTTATGCAATCTACATGAAACCATCCAATGAAATTTATGGTATTTTTCCTATACTTGTTGCAAGCATTGATCCAACACTAGAATATTTGGGTTGTAAACTAAAAGGGTCTTTATCAACAAATCCTTAAGAACTAATTTCAATCCTCCTTTTATCTAATCTCCAACCTATTTTCATTATGTAGTGTGAATTGACCCACGTGTTATTCAAATTCAAAGAGGTTTGTCATTTTTCCCTACCAACTTGAAGTATTGAATATTTTAGATTGTATTATATGGTTTTGGTATAAAGTAGAATGCTAATTCATTTTTACACATCTATACAAAAGGAAGATTAGTCTAGCTCTCACTTATTACTTGCACCATCATTCAAGGAGCATATTTGAGAATTCACTACCACATCAACATCTAATTAATTAGTGACATATATGAGTATTACATGGTTTATTTCAATCTTGAATCTTTGTTCACAAGTCATTTTTAATCAAATTTTCAACGAGTTTAATTGAGGATAACATGAACCTCACATAACAATCTCCTTAAAGGTGATTTAAACACCTTGAATTCATAATTATAGATTAAAATGTTAGAAGGAAAGGCAACCCAATTTTTGGATCACATAACTAAATGGGTCAATTACATAGTACAAATTGATTATGCAAACAAAGATCTATTTTACACTACTTAATTATTCACATTATAATTTCACCCAAGATTCAAATAGAATTTAGTGAACACTTTCTATCACAAGATTCAAACAGGATAGTGTGTTTTCCAACATTACAAATAATGTGAGCATTTTTTTGTTCCAATCAGATGAAGAAAGTGAAATGCCATTTTTGTTGTACCAAAGAGCTATTCTAAAATTTGAAGGTGGACTTCATTACATTCTTGGTGCGTATGAAACAAAAAACTTTTCATAAGGAAATAATTGACAGGGGATAGTGTGTTTTCCAACACTACAAATAATGTGAGCATTTTTTTGTTCCAATTAGATGAAGAAAGTGATGTCATTTTAACTATACCAAAGAGTTACTCTAAAATTTGAAGGTGAACTTCATTACATTCTTGGTACATACAAAACAAAAACTTCTCATAAGGAAATAATTGGTAGGGGACAGTGTGTTTTCTAACACAACAAATAATGTGAGCATTTTTTGTTCCAATCATATGAAGAAAGTGAAATGTTATTTTTACTATAATCAAAGAGTTTTTCTAAAATTTTAAGGTGGACGTCATTACATTCTTGGTGCATACGAAACAAAAACTTTTCATAAGTAAATAACTGACAGGGGACAGCGTGTTATCCAATATTGCAAATAATGTGAGCATGTTTTTGTTCCAATCAGATGAAGAATGTGAAATGGAAATGTCATTTTTACTGTACCAAAGGGTTGTTCTAAAATTTGAAGGTGGGATTCATTACAATCTTGGTGTGTAAAAAACAAAAAAAAATCATAAGGAAATAACTGACAAGGGACTGTGTGTTTTCCAACATTGCAAATAATGTGAGCATTTTTTTGTTCCATTCAAATGAAGAAAGTAAAATGTCATTTTTACTGTACCAAATAATTGTTCTAAAATTTTAAGGTTTCATTACATTGTTGGAGGTGCAAGGAATAAAGAGAGATGTAGATAAAGCTAGATACAAAGGTAGGGTGGGAGAGGTACAAAGAGAGAGATCTAGTGTGTGTGAGAGAGGGGGGATGGAGAGGGAGAGAGAGGGGTAGTTAGAGAGGGATTCTTATTGAATACAACCAATGTATGTTATAATTGTTACTATATGGTTTTTCTTCATGTTTATATCAAATGTTCTTAATATTTTTTATAGGATTAAAATTCTAATTCTACCTCATTGGTTTTAACATATTTGTGGTAATTTATCAAAACTAGAAGATCTAATTATATCTCCAATATTTAAATTTTACATAAAGTCATGAGTTTATCACATGAGTTTGGATGGAGTGGTAGGGATCTTCATATCTTTCTTTGATACAAAATAAAATTAATTGAATTAGAAAAGTGAAAATATTTTTCATATTTTCCAACCCAGGGAGCACATGTAGATAGGTAAGAAAAAACAATGGGTTGTAATTTATTTCGTTGTGCTTGTTCAAAGCTCAATGAGTGAAATATGCCCCTTAAAATTTTCTTTATTTTCAATAACAAATACAATGTAACCAAGCACCCGTTAAGGTTAGTTTAACCCAAAACGTTGCATGAAAGAACTCTAACCAAGAATGCACCCTAAAACCACTTAAGGAGGAGGGGCGGGCATATGGTCAGAGGATCCTTAGGATCTACTGAATCAAAGATTACAAAGATTACAACTGAAAGAGAGAGACTAAACTCAACACCAAGAATGTGCACTCAAGATCCTTTAACACGCAAGGTGCTAACATATGGTGGAGTGTTAATTGCTGAATTGAAAGTACTTAGGCAGATAACCAGCCATAAGAGAATTTCCACACTACCACCAAACAGTGGGGGGAAAAGACTACAATTAAAACACTTTGTCTGCTGCAGAAGGCATTCACTTAAGAGTGGGGATTCACCACTTGACAGTGGGTATAAGAAGAGAATTAGTAAGTTCTTTTTTCCACACTGGCGGTAAACCATCTAGGGGTTACAATGTGATAATTAAACATGAATAAGCAGCAACTAAATAGACTGAAATAGTACTACTGTTATCAGCTTTACAAAATGAGAAAGAGATGCAAATTACATGAGGATTACAATAGTTTTGAAGCACAAAGAAGCTGGATGATCCCACATTAGATAACTATCCAACTTATTGAAGAAAGAACTGAAAACTCAAACTGAAGCAAGTCTGATATAAAAATTTGCAAACTGTAGCACACCAAATTGTTCATAACTTCATCCTATCTTCACCAATTGACATGGAATCAATTGCAACAGCTTCTAGGAGTAAAGGCGCCCCTGTTCAAACACAGAAACTACACCAAAGCCTCCATATTTATTAATGCACGCATCCCAATATCATTCTGGAAATGTACGGCCTTCAAGAGGGGCAATTTTCTCTTTAAAAATTAGAAACACGTTAATAAAATATGAAACCTCTTGGAGAGGGTCACCCAAGGCTTAGAATCATATAGATAAAATACCCATAGTGAATTTCAAAACTCACAATGACTTATGAATGAATTTCTTCTACAACCATGTATAAACCAGAAAAGAACAAACTGAAACATTCGCCAAATTCTCCAACTTGTAGCTCAATATGTACTTCTGGATGAAGCACACTCTCAATCCACCATCTAGGGAACCGTAGTTGCAGGCCCGAAGAATGGAGTGGAATTGCTAAGCTTTCCCTTAGCCGGATTCTGGATTTCAAACCAGCAGCATAACTTTACAATATTTTCAAAAAATAATCAACTCATCAAACAGCAGCAATATATAAGTTTCAATTGGAAAATGAAGCAACAAGAGACTCTTCAAATTCCAAGAAGTTGAATCACTTCAACTTCCAAAAGGGACGCCACTTTAAGCATTTCACTTTTTGAAATAATAAAATATTAATCAACCTCTTTTAGGCGTCCAACTTCACTTTGCAACAATAAAGCATTTAATAATTCATTAAATGCACCATTGACCCCTTAATGACCCCCTTTTAAAAACAACATGAAGTGATCATTCCTAGGCGTGGGGGTACAACTGAGAAACATAAAAATGACTAAGTATAAAACTTAATCCATGGAGATAACCAAAGCCAAACTGAAACTGAAGGATAGCAAGATGACTTGAGCTGAATTGTTGATGATGCTACTGCCAAAATTAGACTTACTAAAAATAGCCCACTGCTATAAATAGTAAGTTCACATCAAAACAACAGAAAGCCAAACTGAACACTGAACTGCAAAGGATTGAATTGCTGCTAGATAGATACTGCCAAAAGATAGACTTGCTAAAAATAGCAAACTGCTATAAATAGTAAGTCTGCACAACATCCTCTAAACACCAACTGAGCAGTATATGAAAGAGGAAACCCTAGTTTTCAACTTCAGCTTAGCCTACGGATTTCTGGAAATAGGCTAAATCCAAAAGAAGAGCGTAGGGATAAAATGGGGACATTACAATGAGTTGTAATTTATATGGGTTGTAATTTATTTTATTAACATTCTAATTCTACCCTATTGGTTGTAATTTATGTTCTTTCTATAATTGTGAAATTTTATATGGATTTGGATATTTTAACCTTTTCAATTTTAACTTATCAGCCATCTCTTTCGACACTAAAATATCTTTACTATCATTGTTTATGTTGAATATATAGAACTTATATTTAGTCTTGTATATATTTCTAAAGAGACTTCAACTTTGTACTAGTTCTTTATCAATACCATCATTGTTTAACAAAATTATTTTCATGATCAATGACTCACCTCTCTCTAATTTATTTATAGGGATTTATCATCTTCTTGACTCTTCATAAGCATTTTAACTATTGTACAACCTTTAGTTCTTCTACCAATACTCCATTTTCTTTGGAAACATTCAAATACTCTATGTCCTTCTATTCCACATCTAAAATAAGATCATATGAAGGATCATATTCTATTCCATTTTTTGTATATTTGGAAAACATGTAAAGCTATCATTATCTCAACTTGATTCCTTGGAAAACCCAATTGTAATGCATAAGGATCAAATTTTTGATACAACATACATGGTGACCAATTTAATTCATACAAAGACCCTTTTAGTTTACAAACCCAATGTTCTACACCCCTTATCTAAAATTATTTAGGTTGAAAAATATGGATTTTCTCATCTAAATCTCCATACAATAATGTTCTATCAAAATTACTTTTTCAACTTAAAAATAAAAAGGTATAGCTATAAATAACAACATACCAATCAAATTAAACATAGATACAAGATAAAATATGTCACTAAATTATATTCATTATACCTAGAATAACCCATTGCACCAATTATCCTTATACCTTTCTAATGTTTTTTTCTACTCTAAATTTCTTCTTGTACACCCACTTGCAACCAATGGATTTGTTACATTCAACTCAATCAACCAAGTCCCACGTCTCATTTTTGTAGTGTCTCCATCTCCTCTTTCATGGATTTTATTTAAGATTCCTTCTCCTATGGAATTTGATTCATCTTTAGTAGAAGTTAGAGGAAAATTAAATTGTATTTCTAATTGAGTATTCCTTTTTGGTAACTTCCATCATCTTATAGAGAAGCGAGGAGGGAGATAAAGAGAGGTAGGGTAAGTGAGGAAGGTATAGAGAGAGTTAGGGAGAGAGGGAGGGGTAGGTAGAGAGAGATAGTGGAGAAAGGTACAAGTGTGTGTGAGAGGGAGAGAGAAGGGGAAGGAGAGAGATAGTGAGTGGTAAGGTGGGAGGGATAGAGGTACATACAGAGAGAGGGTGTGAGAGGTATGTGTAGAGAGATTAAGAGAGAGGGGAGGAGGGATGAAGGGACGGATAATGTGATGGGTAGGTGAAGAGAGATTGTGTGTGTGAAGGAGAGAGAGGGAAGGAGGGAGTGAGTGATAAAGGGATGGGTAGGTGGAAAGAGAGTGAGGGGAAAAAGGACAAACAAAGGGAGAGGAAGGTTAGGAGGGATGGTGAGATTTTAGTGTCTTTTGCTCTAGTTTTGTATTGCCATTTTCCCATTGCACATACTACACATGCACCTTCCTCAACTTCTCAAGAGCAGGAAGAATCTCTTCATTCAATACATTATCTATCTTATTCACTTTGGTCTACTTCTTTTCAAGTGTTTTTAGAGTAAATTATAGAGGGATAGGGGGAGGGAGATGTCTAAAGAGGTAGCATGCGAGGTATAAAGGGAGGGAGATGAAATGAGAGAGACATGGAGAGGTAGGTAGAGAGATGTAAGGCTAAAGGAATAGAGGGAGATGTAGGTAGAGAGAGTGATGGGATATAGGGAAAGTAGAGAGGGAAGTGGAAAGAGAAGTAGATAGAGGTTGGAAGTTGGGAAGGAGGGAGAGGTAGGTAGAAAAAGAGGTGGGGTGGGATGGATTGAGGGAAAGGTAGGTCGAGAGGGAGACGGTGGGATGGATTATCTTTTTTTGTACTTAAATCTGATTTTACCTTTTCCTTATCATTTGTTTCCAATTGTATTTGTTCCATATATTTTTTAAGTTAAAGAATCTTTTGTGACAAGTATTACACCCATTTTATTGGAGATAGGGTCCTCTAGTTTCACATTACTTTAGAGAAATAAGTTCTTCCAAACTATATTGATTTTTTTTTTTGTAACTCTTCCTACTCTTGAGAAGTTGATGAAGAAGCATGTGCACTATGTGCAATGGGAAAATGGAAATTCAAAAATAGAGGCAATAGGTACTAGAATGTATGAAATGAAAAAGGAATCCGCTCTAAAAACACTTGAAAAGAAGCCAACCAAAATGAATGAGATGGATAATGTATTGACTAAAGAGATTCTTCCTACTCTTGACCTCTCCATATCTCCCTCATTTCCTTTCTCTCCCTTTATCCCTCCCATGCTACCTCACTAGACCTCTCCCTCCCCCCATACCTCTATACTTCTCTCTATCTCTCATCTCTAACCATCATTCCTAACCTTCCTCTCCCTCCCTTTGTCCCTATTTCCCCCTTCTATCTATTTCTACCTGCCCCTCCCTACTTCCCTCTCACTCTCTCTATACCTACATGTCCCACCTTACTTCTCTCTCTCTCTCTCTCTCTCTCTCTCTCTCTCTCTCTCTCTCTCTCTCTCTCTCTCTCTCTCTCTCTCTCTCTCTCTCTCTCTCTCTCACACACACACACACACACACACACACAATATTATGTAAGATAATTTTATAGATTCAATACATGTTTGACATTCCATTATTGATTTATTTGATGATTGAGAAGCAATTTTGTTGATTCAAGTGTTTTTGGGTCCCTATGTCCCACAATCCACCAAAAAATATCCCCCTCATACTAAGTCCATTTTAGGTCCTTCTATCCCTCCCACCCTACCATTCCCTATCTCCCCCCTTCCCTCTCTCTCTCCCTAGAGTATGTTTTTTTGTCCATCATAGTGTAAGTATTCTCTTTATACAAATGTATGAATTTATTGATATGGATATTCTAAACGTACTTATATTTAATCTTGTATATATTTCTAAAGATACTTCTTTGTACTAGTTCTTTATCGATACCATCAGTGTTTAACAAAACTCTTTTCATGATCAATGGCAAACACACCACCTCTCTACCTCTCCCACCCTACATAGATCTCTCTATTATGTTCACTTGACCTCTCTCTACCTACCTCTCCCTATCTCGCTCCTTCCCACATAACCTCTCTCCAGCTACCCCTCTCTCCCTCTTTATTTAGAAAAACATAAAAGAAATTTTATTCATCTCAATTCCAATCTTATGAATTAAAAAATGTATACCATGCAATGACTAAGTTAAGAGGCTTCCAGGGGTATACCACATGTGAAGAACTATTAAGACTGGAATGTGTGCTAGAAATTAGAAACTAGAAATTATTCAATGGTAGGAAATCTAAGATGTCTAGAAACACTTTGTAGCATGTTGTAGACACACTAATTCCACCATATTTGATCTTTAATCCTACATATTAATTCATCCTAGCCAATTCCCTCTGACATCACCATGTTGACTAATTAATTTAATTACTTAATTAATTGCACCATGTCATAACATTATATTTCCAATTTATTTATCTTTAAGCCTCCTTTTGCTCAACTTTGGGAGTGTCTTTATGATAAGAGAATGCAAATATTTATTTTAACAAGTTATTTACAAGACTTGTCTACCTTTTCAGATAATACTTTCATGTCTCCACCCAACTGATTCTTTTTTTCTAGATACTTAGATCTTATTTTACCTTTTCGTTATCATCTATTTCCAATTGTTTTTGTTCCATGGAATTCTTAAGTTCAAAAATCTTATCATCTAGGGAAAGTGCTACTATACCCTTTGATCCTTGAATTGCATCATCCCTCACAATAAGAATCTGCAAAAAGAACCCTTTACCCTTCAAATTTGAGAACAACTCTTTGGTACAGTAAAAATAGTATTTCACTTTATTCATTTGATTGGAACAAAAAAATGCTCACATTATTTTGTAGTGTTGGAAAACACAATATGCCCTGTCAGTTATTTCCTTATGAAATTTTTTTGTTTCATACGCACCAACAATGTAATGAAGTCCACCTTCAAATTTTAGAACAACTCTTTGGTATAGTAAAAATGGCATTTCACTTCACATGATTGGAACAAAAAGATGCTCACATTATCGTAGTGTTGGTAAACACATTGTCTCTTGTTAGATATTGCATTATGAAAAAAATTTGATTCGTACACACGAAGAATGTAATGAAGTCCACCTTAAAATTTTAGAACAACTATTTGGTACAATAAAAATGGCATTTCACTTTCTTCATTTGTTTGGAACAAAAAAATGCTCACATTATTTGCAGTGTTGGAAAACACACTGTCCCTTGTCAATTATTTCCTTATGAAAAATGCTCACATTATTGCCAGTGTTGGAAAACACACTGTCCCTTGTCAATTATTTCCTTATGAAAATTGTTCACATTATTGTAGTGTTGGAAAACACACTGACCCTTGTCAGATATTTCCTTATGAAAATTTTTTGATTCGTACACACCAACAAAGTAATGAAGTCCACCTTGAAATTTTAGAACAACTATTTGGTACAGTAAAAATGGAATTTCACTTTCTTCATTTAATTGGAACAAAAAAATTATCACATTATTTGTAGTGTTGGAAAACACACCATCCCTTGTCAATTATTTCCTTATGAAAAATGCTCACATTATTTCCAGTGTTGGAAAGCACACTGTCCCCTATCAATTATTTCCTTATGAAAAGTTTTTTGTTTTGTATGCACGAAGAATGTAATGAAGTCCACCTTAAAATTTTAGAACAACTATTTGGTACATTAAAAATGGAATTTCACTTTCTTCATTTGATTGGAACAAAAAAATGCTCACATTATTTGCAGTGTTGGAAAACACACTGTCCCTTGTCAGTTATTTCCTTATGAAAAATGCTCACATTATTGCAGTGTTAGAAAACACACTATCCCTTGTTAGATATTTATGAAAAATGCTCACATTATTGCAGTGTTGGAAAACACACTGTCCCTTGTTAGATATTTCCTTATGAAAAGTTTTTGATTTGTAAACACCAACAATGTAATGAACCACTAGATTAACAACAAAATCCTCTGAAGCCCAAGAGGTCTCGGCTCTGCTCTACTCTGACATTTCCCGCGCTAGCTACTTTTTGAATTTTTGGCACTGTTTCGATTAGATTTTTTCATGGGTCACTCGAGGGGGCAGGATGGCTCCCAATTCCAAGGATGCTATCCCCTCTTCTGGCACTATGCATGTGGTGGTAGTGGCCAGTCTGTCTGTTCTCGATATGATGTCCCCTCCTCATACTAAGGTCCTTTCCCCTGGGGAAAAGACAGAGGGAATCTCTAGGAAGTTGCCTATTTCTCTGAATTTTGGTCTAACTTCTTTTTTCTTAGAGGAAGCTTTGGCTTCCTATGTGGGAAAACTAGTGGGGTCTGACTTGCTAGCAATGTCTAAAAGACTTGTGGAATCTGCTTCTTGCTTGGTGACTGGCTAGGAAATAGATGTCTCTTAGGTCCTCATGTTGAAGGCAATGGATAACCTCAAAATGGCACTTGTTGGAAAGTTTTTGGCATATAGGCCAAATATTGAACTGGTTTGTTAGTGGGCTACTTCCACCTGGAATCTAAAGTGTAGTGTCACCATAAATGCAATGCCCAGAGGTATTTTTTTGTTTTCATTTATGGTTTACGAAGATATGCTAAAAGTTTTAACTGGGGGTCCTTGGGATTTTGACCAGAGTTTTAAAAATATTTCTTTCACTTTGTAAATGAAAACCGGGTTTTGACCCGCCAGCTGATTTGGGGGCCTCTGCGCCAACTTGGGTTCGCCTTCTGGGTCTCCCTTTGGAGTTATGGGGAAAGGGAATCTTAAAAGGCATTGCGAACTCATTTGGGAGTCTCCTAGCTATAGATAAGATAACCCAAGAGAGATTGAGGCTGGTGTATGCTCGAATATGTGTTAATGTGGTTGTGAATACGGTCCTCCCCTCAATCTATTGAAGTCAAAGTTTGGTAGAAAAGAGAAATATATACAAGAATAAATATAAGTGTTATAAATTCATCATAAAAAATGGTAGAAAAGAGAAGTAGATAAAGATCGGGAAAGTAGAGAGGGAAGGGGAGAGAGAAGTAGATAGAGGGGGGGAAGTTGGGAAGGAGGGAGATGTAGGTAGAAAGAGAGGTGGGATGGGATGGATTAAGGGAAAGGTAGGTAGAGAGGGAGAGGGTGAGTGGAGATAGAGATAAGGAGGGAGGGAGAGAGAGGGAAAGAGGGAGGTGTAGGAAGAGAGGTAAGGGTGTGTGTGAGGGAGAGAGGGAAGGAGGGAGATAGGGGGTGGTAGGGTGTGAGGGATAGAAGGACCCAAAATAGACTTGGTAGGAGGGGGAGATGTGATGGTGGATTATGGGACATAGGCACCCAAATTGGATTTATAGCTTCAAGGAAGGATAGGGATAATGTTTTTGGATAGGGATAGGGATAATTTTTTTGAGCTAGTATAATGGAGGGGGATGGTGACAAATGGTTTGGAAGAATGATAACACATAATGTATTGACTTAAGAGATTCTTCCTTCTCTTGAGAAGTTCAAATGGAAAAGGAATTTGAAGAAGTAGACCAAAGTGAATGAGATAGATAGTGTATTGACTGAAGAGATTCTTCCCACTCTTGAGAAGTTGAGGAAGGTGCATGTGCAATATGTGCAATGGGAAAATGGCAATGTAGAAGTGGATAAAGTCAAGAGGTTTTGTATTGCATATGAATTTGTGCAAGTAAAGAATGTGAGAGATGATGCTATAAGTGGAGTTGAATAAATGAACTCAAAGATTCTTGAACTTAAGAATTCCATGGAACAAAGACAATTGGAAATAGACGACAAGGAAAAGGAAAAATAAGATCTAAGTGCAAAAAAGAGAATCATTTGGGTGGAGACATGAAAGGATTATCTAAAAAGGTAGACAAGTCTTGTAAAGAACTTGTTAAAAGAAACATCTACATTCTCTAATCGTAAAGACACTCTCAAAGATGAGAAAAAAGTGGCTACAAAGCTACATAAAAGTATTCAAGACATTGAAAACTCTATCCAAGAAAGGGATGTTTATATCCTAAGGGTTGATGAGGGAGAAACTAATCTAAATATTCTAGTAAAAGATATGAAAAAATGTTAGATCATGACAATGAATAGTAGGGGGTGTTAACAGGTAAGAGCAATGGAGATGAAGAAAAATTTGTGTTGTATCTTTTCCTCACTCTCTCTACCTACCTCTCCCTCTATTCCTTCAACCTTACCTCTCTCTACTTACCTCTCCATGTCTCCCTTATTTTAGGCTAATATGCATCTAAGAATGAAGACAATGTTATACTAAATTCCAAATACAACAATCTCTCCTTCCCTCTTTCTCTCCCTCCTTTTATCCCTCCTTCCCTCTCTCTCTCCCTCTCAAGTCTCTCCCTCTCAAGTCTTTCTCTCTCTCCCTCTCAGGTCTCTCTCTCTCTCTCTCTCTCTCTCTCTCTCTAGTCTCTCCCATGAGCCCTCTCTCTCTCAAGTCTCTCCCAATCCCTCTCTCTCAGGTCCTTTGTGATTTAAAAACACTACTTCAATGTCATGTGATAAAATTGTGACTAGATAATCTATTTAAGGATTATCCAACCATACAACCAATTACACAAACGCTCATAGTAGAATTCGATGACATAATAAATTAATAAAAATATGAATTATTAATTCATATAATTACATTTACTATCTTGTATCAACCTTTAACGAATCACATACACAACCACTATATAGAATATAATCTTTTGAGTTGATATGTGATATAATACTCTTCACAATGTGCTACTAAAATTCACCAATATTAACAAAAAAATATCTTTTGGAGCTATTAAAAAATCACCTTTCAGTGATAACCAATGATATTTATATAGAGAGTGAATCCATTTCTTATTTAGACTATAAAGAACTTATGAGGGTGATCCTTGAGACCTTAATACATGACAAAAAATAGAATAATAATTTCACTACCATACCTTATTGGTAATCAAGAATAATAATAATTTCTAAATAGGGTGTATTGTACTGTCCCCTGTCAATTATATCCTTACAAAAAGAAAATTGTTGCATACACACCAAGAATACAATGAAGTCCACCTTCAAATTTATAAAAAATATTTGGTACAGTAAAAATGTCATTTCACTTCTTCATCTGATTGGAACAAAAAAATGCTCACATTATTTGTACTATTGGAAAACACACTATCCCTTGTCAATTATTTCCTTATAAAAAATGCTCACATTATTTCCAATGTTGGAAAACACACTATCTCCTGTCAATTATTTCCTTATGAAAGATGCTCACATTATTGGAGTGTTGGAAACACACTGTCCCTTTTCAGATATTTCCTTATGAAAAGCTTTTGATTTGTACACACCAACAATGTAATGAAGTACACCTTAAAATTTTAGAACAACTATTTGGTATAGTAAAACTAGCATTTCACTTTCTTCATTTGATTGAAACAAAAAAATGCTCACATTATTTGGAGTGTTGGAAAACACACTGTCCCTTAGATCAATTATTTCCTTATGAAAAGTGTTCACATTATTTCCAATGTAGAATTGGAGGCAGTAGGTACTAGAATATATGAAATGAAGAAGAAATATTCTCTTAAAACACATGAAAAGAAGCAAACCAAAGTGAATGAGATAGATAATGTATTGACTGAAGAGATGGATAATTTCTAGTTTTGACTTACACCCATGTTCTTCTTGTGGTCATCATACTCATGGTTCTTCCCACTTAATTTAAAAAATGTCCAAACATATTTCATGTGTCACAAATCCCTTGTTTGAGCTAGTTACTGGGGAGGTGTCAGATGCTTGTTATACTCCAATTATGGCATTTGTTCTAGATGATACAAATGACAATGTGTTTATCAATTGTTGTTGATGCTCCTCCTTGTGATGCCAATAATATTCTTTAAGATAATGTTATAGATTCAATATATGTTTGATATTCCATTATTGATTTATTTGATTATTGAGATACAATTTTGTTGATTCAAGTGTTTTTGGGTCCCTATGTCCCACAATCCACCAACACATCTCCCCCTCATACTAAGTCCATTTTGGGCCCTTCTATCCCTCCCACCCTACCAATTCCTATCTCCATCCTTCCCTCTTTCTCTCCCTCCCTCTATCCCTCCCACCCTACCACTTATCTCCATCCTTCCCCCTCTCTCTCCACCTACTGCTCCTTCCCTCCCTCCCTAACTCTCTCTATACCTATCCCTCCCACCCTACCAATCCCTATCTCCCTCCTTCCCTCTATCCCTCCCACCCTACCACTCTCTATACCTATCCCTATCTCTCTTCTTCCCTCTTTCTCTCTCTCTCTCTCTCTCTCTCTCTCTCTCTCTCTCTCCCATCTCTCTCTCTCTCTCCCTCCCCTCTCTATCCCCTCCCTCTATTATGATCTAGTCATAACTACTTTCAAATCTAGATCTTGGTAAAATAGTTTATGCCATTCAAATAGTTTATCAAATCATCCATCCCTAGAGTATGTTTCTTTTTGTCCTTCATCATAGTGTAAGTATTCTCTTTATACAAATGTATGAATTTATTCTCATACTACCATGACCAAGATTCCAAAAAATAAATGACATATATCCTTTAACATGATGCAATAATTCCTCATGATATGTACCTATCTTAAATTTTAACAAATATTTCTCACTTACTAGTACCTTATGTTATTTCTACAATTGTGAGTTTTTATATATGAGAGATATCAAGAAAGAGGAAATAACCAAGTGTCAAGAGGAGGTTTATTGGAAGGGGTGGCTAATTTTATGGATTGGACAAAGAAATGGGAGATCTTTATAGGATTTCCAAAAGAGAAAATATTTAACTTTTTGACTACTCACATTATTTGTAGTATTGGAAAGCACACTATCCCCTGTCAATTATATCCTTATGAAAAAAAAATTGTTGCGTACACACCAAGAATGCAATGAATTCCACCTTAAAATTTTATAACAATTCTTTGGTATAGTAAAAATGGCATTTCACTTCTTCATCTAATTGGAACAAAAAAATGCTCACATTATTTGTAGTGTTGGAAAACACATTGTCCCCTATCATTTATTTCCTTATGAAAACACACTCCCTCTCTCCTTAACTCTCTCTATACCTACCTCACCTACCCTACCTCTCTCTATCTCCCTCCTTGTTTCTTTCTCTCCCTCACTCTCTCTACCTACTGACAAGGGATAGTAAGTGGGATAGAGGGAGGGAGAGAAAGAGGGAGGTAATTGGAACCTAGGTACAAGGTTCTAGCACATGTTATTCCCCTCACTCTCTCTATCAACCTCTCCCTCTATTCCTTCAACCTTACCTCTCTCTACCTAATACCCTGGAACAATATTGGAAATAACTAACAGGGGACAGTGTGTTTTCCAACAGGGAACAAAAAAATGCTCACATTATTTGCAGTGTTGGAAAACACAATGTCCCTTGTCAATTATTTCCTTATGAATTTGTAGTGTTGGAAAACACACTATCCCCTATGTAGGAAAAATGCTCACATTGTTTGTAGTGTTGGAAAACACATTGTCCCCTGTGTAGGAAAAGTGAATAGTCCATTAGAATGTAAGATGTCTAGAAATAACTAACAGGGGACAGTGTGTTTTCCAACATTGGAAATAACTAACAAGGGACAGTGTGTTTTCCAACAAGGGACAGTGTGTTTTCCAACAAGGGACAGTGTGTTTTCCAACAAAGGACAGTGTGTTTTCTAACAGGGGATAGTGTGTTTTCCAACAGGGACAGTGTGTTTTCCAACAGGGAAAAAAAATGCTCACATTATTTGCAGTGTTGGAAAACACACTGTCCCTTATCAATTATTTATTTATGAATTTGTAATGTTGGAAAACACATTGTCCCTTGTCAGATATTTCCTTATGAAAATTTTTTGATCCATACACACCAACAATGTAATGAAGTCCGCCTTAAAATTTTAGAACAACTACTTGGTGCAGTAAAAATGGCATTTCACTTTCTTCATTTGATTGGAACAAAAAATGCTCACATTATTTGCAGTGTTGGAAAACACACTGTCCCCTGTCAGTTATTTCCTTATGAAAAGTTATTTATTTTTCAAACATATGAAGAAGTTTAAACACAATGATTACTCTAAGACTTGTTATAAATTTTCAAGGTGAATTTCATTACATTCCTACTTTGTAAATAACAAAAGGTTTTTCATTACATTCTTATTATTTTATAAAATTAGAAGTTGGAAAACATTGTGTGTTATGAAACCTGCAACCCACGTATTGTTGTAAAACCCTCTACAAGTAATAAACCAATTGGTTAGTCACCCCTTAGGTCAATTTGATTAGTTTTATGTATCCCTCACCTACAACTCCTCGAGATCTCCACCCTTGAGCTTAGAACAAGCACAATCATATCACTCAGAACCCATTGTTTTTTCAACCTACAATTATACTCTGCATTTGTTTTTTCATCATATGAGGTTCAAATTAAAACAAAATTTTTACCTAAGAAAAAAATTTAAATTTTGAAGGCAACTTTCATTACATTTGTACTCTCTAAATAGAAAAAGGTTTTCATTACAATAATTGCAGGGTGGAAAACATTGTGTGTTATGAAACTTGCAACCCACATATTGTTGTAAAACCCTCTACATTTAACAACCCAATTGGTTAGTCACCCCTTAGATCAATTTAATTAGTTTTATGTATTCCCCACTTGCAAATCCTCCCTGAGCTCTCCACCCTTGAGCTTAGAACAAGCACAATCATATCACTCACAACCCCACTGTGTTTTCCAATCATATCATATGGTTAACTAGTTTCTATTTGTTGATTTTAGGCTCTCACGTTATATCTTAATGAACCTAATGTTGGATTGATAAAATTAGATTTGCATACTTCTTGGAGCATTAAAATTTGTAATAGTTCACCTTATTTTAACAATATATAATTCAACCCTATATTCCCCCTATAAACAAGCCACCCCTTATTGAAAAAAATCCTCACCATTTCATTGCTCCACCTTCTTTACTCACTACCGCTTTGGTACCATTTCCTTTTTGAAAATAATAACTTCTATTTCTTGCAAGCCCCTATTAAGTAACCAAACTTCTTTCATTTCATCCAAACATAACCAATGATCCTATACACATCAAGTGACCTCCCTAAACATGTATTATCCATTCTTTTAGAATCTCAATTGATCATCCTACTTCCTCATGCGAATAAGAAAGGTCCTAAGTATTGTCATTCAACACCTCTCTCTTGTGTATATCATTAAGTGCTAGGTCATTTTGCTAATCAATGCAAAGCACTAAAACATAAATACAACACCTAATTGATATATAGGTGCCATCACTATCTTCTAATAATGTACACCTCCATTTTTCATATGATGATGACATTAATTTGGCAGATGAACCCAAACAATTTGTGGTACATCTTTTGTCAATAATACAAATGTTATTGCCTACCTATTACATAGAATTTGTGTTAGTATACACAACTCATTAATACCTTACATGATTTATAACCATTTAGATATGGTTTGAGTGAATATTGTATATTTTGAGGATCATGCATAAAATTACAAATTACCGCTATCGTGTGAATCCAACATTTTAGAAATTCAATTTTTTCTTCGTAATACTTTGGATACTAGTGCATGACATTGATACTATCTCTATTTTTTCACCCATGGTTTCATGTTGCTTTGGATGCTGATATAGGACAATAAGATTACCTACATCGTAACATTTATATGCTCTAAGTGTTCTATTTGTCCATTTTCACCCATGTGCTTTCTTTTTTATGTTATGAAGTTTTATTTTGACATATCTTTGTTTAAGTTTGTTAGTTGTTATGTGGCACTTATTTTCTCTTTTACTTGTTGTCATTTAGTAGTTACACAATTTCAAATGCATACTTTGTTTTTAGTAATAGCACTACTAACTATCCTACAATTTCAAGTGCATACTTTGTTTTTAGTAATAGCACTATGACCTATCTTATCATTTCAAGTGCATACTTTGCTTTTAGTAATAACACTACAAACTATCTTATAATTTCAAGTGCATACTTTGCTTTCTTTAATAGCACTAGTACAAACTATCTTATGTTAGATAGAGCACAATCAACCATATCAAAAAATTTAAGCAATTTTATTTTGTCAAATAACAAAACATTTGGCCACCATGTGGTAAGATGCTTTGGGGAGAACATAAAATAGAGAGGGAAAAATACATTTGATCTATTCTTGAAGAGGATAAAATTTTGTACATGAAAAGTTTATCTATTGATCACATCAATTTTACATAGTTTAGAAGTAAAAATCTATGCTACATGGAAAGGTTATCATCCCCAAAGATTTTATACAATTCAAGATCATAGAAATAAGGAATATGTTCCTCTAATAGGAAGAAAAAACCCTAAATGTCAGTGATCTATTCTCTACAATGAGATATTTTATGCATTTACAATAATTTCAATAGTGACTACTCTTCCTAAGCCTCAATGTTTTCAAAGCTCTTATTTTCCTCCCAAATCTCAAGAAAGGATTCCTTTATATTGTGAGTGCTTTCAAGTGTGAAGTATGCTCCCTCTATCTAAATCAGTGTGCCAACCTATTCCAAAAACAACATCAAATTTATATAGCCGAATAAAAGAACAATATTTTTTAAATAATTTATTAAATTCATGTCAAAGAATCTTACCAAAATAGTATGCAAAACCACAAGTTTTCTTGTTGCTATATTTCTAGGACTATCATCAAAGAAAATATTCCAAGTAAAACAACAAACTTAATAAACTTTAAAACAAATTCAATATTTTAGTATTTCACTAATAAATTTACCTTTCCTGGTAATTAATTTTACTCATTAATAGAATTAATTCAAGAATGAGGCTAGAAGAAATCCTAACCTATTGACTTGTGCTCATCATCTAACAACTCTTCTGAAGAGCCACCATGTGTATCTTTGTCTCCTAAGTTAATCAGCTTGAAGCCCTCTATCTTGCCACAATGCTTCATGTGGCTCCTCCTATGCTTGGCACTTGGATGTGCATTAGGGTATGTCCACCCACACTGGTGGCAAATACATACATCATGAAGATCTTTTGCATGATGGGTTTCAATCCCTGAAAAGAATAGTGATCATATATTACAACCAATGTCCATTTTAGGTTGAAATATAGAAGACAAAAATCACACAAAGTGCCACATTACAGCAAGACCTTAGGCTTAGTTATCATTATGGCCATAATGTTGTAGCGATTCAAACCATAGCTATAGAAAATCCATTGTAGGAACTGGCCCTACTCCATGTGAGGAATCTAAGGATGCTAAAACATAAGAAGATGGTAGCAGCAGAGGAAGACAAGCACAAAAAGAGGAATTACAAACCTGTCGGCACACACTGTTGTTGCTCGCGCTCATGCTGATGACTATTGATGTTTTTGTGCTCTTCAAAATCCAAAATGTTCAACTATCATTGATCACTCAAAAAAACTTTTGGAATATAGACATGCATTAGGAAACCAGGAAAACGATGATTGAAAGCAATTTGAGATTTGATGTTTTAAAACTAATTTAAGATTTTTGTCTTTTGTGGTAATTCAATCTCCCTTAATGTGAATGCCTAAATCATTCACAAAAAAAATCCAATATTATAGACTCGAAGAACTCCTGACCTATTGACTTATGTTCATCATCTGATGACACTTTGTCTGATGAACCACCTTGTGTTTCTCTATCTTTTGAAGTGATCAACTTGAAGCCCTCTATTTTGCCACAATGCTTCTTGTGACTCCTATGCTTAGCACCCAGATGTGGATTTGGGTATGTCCATCCACACCGGTGGCAAATATATACATCATGATGAACTTTTGTACGAGAGATTTTGATTCCTAGGAAAATATTGACCAAAAGTTAAGACCCTCCAAAACTTACTTTCAGGATCCAAATTAAGAAGATTGGAGATGCATCAAGCACACATTACAGCAAAGGCCAGCAAATATTGTACCAATTCTAAGGACTCCTATACATACGCACATTGCAACAACCCTAATTAATGTGAGGAATCAAAAGAAGCTAAAACAGGGGAAAGGAGTTGGGGGAGAGCGTGTAGAAGTAAAAACAAGAGATATGTCAAACCTGTTGGTGGCTCCAGGCGCTCATGTTGGTGTTGATGATCGCCACTGCATTCTCTTTGTTGTGAGAAGAGCCATGTTCCATAAATTGGATAAGCAAAGGAAGTGCATCGGCATTCTGAATGGCTGTGGCGCCTTCCTCGTTCCTAGCTATAAGGGCTAGAATGGTCAATGCCTCATCCGCCATGGACATGCCCTCTTCATCCTCCACATTCTTCATTAGGTCAAGCAAAACAGGCACCATGCCTGCTTGCACGCACTTTCCTTAGCTACCTCGAGAAATGCACATATTGAAGAGTGCAGAGGCAGCATCAGCCTTGCCCCTCCAACTGCCATCACGTAGAAGCTCCACCAACACGGGTATGGCATCAAACCCACCAATCACAATCTTATTATCTTCCACTGTAGATAAATTGAACAGAGTTGTCATTGCATTCTCTCGAGCTGGCATGCTACCATTCTATAGAACCTCTACCATGGGTTGCATAGCTCCTCCTTCCACAATGATTTTCTTGTTTTCATTGAGAATCGACATATTTAACAACATTGTTACTGCATGCTCCTGTGTTTCTAAATCAAGGCTTGACATCAAAGAAATCAATGCAGGTATCACCTGCTCTTCCTGATCAAGGTGAGCCCTATATGATGACTGCTTTCTAGTTAGAGCCCGGAGCACCCAGGCAGCTTCTCTCTTCTGTGACTGGCGATCATCTACTTACATTCACTGAAGACAGCTCAAAACTGATATGCACAATTAAAAAGACCAAGTTTTAACTATTAGGAAATTCAAATGCAAGTTAACTGCAAACAATGAAAGTAATAAGCACGCTTCATATTTGAATCTCAATGCTTCTCAGTGCTCGCGACCTCCTCTTTTCCCTCAAGACCCACAGTGTCCTACAACCATTAAAACAACCCAGTTTAAAGCTTTTTCAGAACCGACAACACAATCACCAGATCTCAAAATCCTCACCAAATTCCACATACCTTGGTCTATTCGCAAGATAAATTGAACAACGATCATATCCTTGCTCTGTGGAAAATCTTGCAAATTCACTGTCTCTAATTTTATGCGACGTGCATAAAAACGTGTCCCTGAAATGCATCCACGACATATACAGGACCTTTTCAAATCTCCCGCTTTTAAAATCCCGCGTTTTTAAAAATTTTAACTCATGAAACATTCATCGCCTAATTTTTCGTCACCGTTTGTCTCCATCCATTATGTCTTACCGTTTGTCTTTGTCTGTGGTCAGCAAGTCTTTCTGTTGTGCATTTTGTCTAGCGCACGGGATGGGGTATGGGGGTATGGGGTTATGTAATACATGTTACATACATAGGTTCTTTTTGTCTATCAGTTAGCTTTCTCCTTTTACATGTTGCCTATTTTACATGTAGCAGACAATAATGTTAATGACCAAGACTTCTAAATTTTCAGAATTATTTGCAATTCATGTTTAAAAAATGATGATTCTTATGGCCTAAATTTTGAAATGCTTCAGTAATATTAATTCAAGTGTTAAACTATAGAACCGCCACTCTCCATTTTGATGGTATATAACTTGTTTATTAGAAATATTTTATTAACTATACATTTATCTTGATATGTATCTCCCAATTTCTTTAAAATAAGTGTTATAATGGTCTCTTCATATACATTCGACAATATTGAATTAGCCAAATAGAGTCTAATGAAACGCTTATCTTTTTTTCCATTTTTTCTGCCTTATTATGACATTCCAATAGGTTTTAATCTAGCTACTATAAAATTAAATCTCAAGCATCATATAAATATAAGTAGTGATTACAAAACCATGATCTAAAACCACCAAAAAAGTGGCACCCAAAAACCTAGTTAGAAAATAAACACCCAAATCCTAAGATGAGCTCATTGGATAAAAATGGTATATTAATTCCACATGTCATAATTGCATCATAAAATAATCATCGAATTAGGAATCCCATTATAGATTCATGACACATTCACCATTCTTGTGGGTCTATATGTGATAATGGGTCTAATAATTTTATGATGAAGTATGTAGAAAAAAATATACATGGTCATAAAATAACCTCTTTAAAAGGATTTTAACCTTGGGCAGGGACCAATTAAAGTAAACTATTTGAAAGGATTTTTAATTCACATCAATTAGAAACCAATCAAAGCATCCACATGATAACAACAAATGTGTTCTGATAAATCTTGAAGACTTAAATAACTTGAAAAGACCACTTTGGAGAGAACAAAGTAATAGATAAGACATGAAAATTGACATAGTAATTGAGCACTGAAAATGGATTACGAATTATAAGTAATTTGTTCCATTGTATTACTTCAAAATATAAGCATTTGTAACATAAGTCTTTTAATATGATATGGATGGGCAGATTATGCAACCTATCTTCTTACTAATGCCTACTCTAATGGAATACGATCTGATGATGATGATTTCAAAATCAGGCCCTAGTTTCCCTATTTGTATGGGAAGCAACAATCTTTAGGCCTATTTACAAAAAGTCGCATCGCTTCATAACTAAAACATAATTAGCATAAACATAAAAATATTGAGAGTTTGTTGGTGGATGCACTACAATTCGTTAATCTCCAGCAAGCCTCAACCATAACAATTCTATTGTATGCATTTTCCCTCATTATCACTTGACTTTCCTCACATTTCCTAATGACATCATCGACATGGAACTCATGCTCGTATCCTTTCAATTTTTGAGAAATTTTGGCATCATAGATTAAACGCTCAGGGTCAAAAAAAATTATTTTGTTTCCTACTGACAAGCCATAATAATCCAGCTTGCTACCAACCAAATCATACCCTGTATCAGCAATAATAGTGAAGTCACCAAAACAAAGAGTGGAAGGCATGAAAGTTTGCCTTCCATAGCTTTTCAAATGCATGAAGGCTAAGTAAGACAATTGTCTTATGATCTCCAGGTATGCAACCCTATCTGGCACAGTCTTAGGCAGTAAATATGGTGTTGCCTCAAATCCATATACTCTAATGACAATACAATCTGCAAACGCATACCAATCTCCCCAATCGTGATTTATTTTTCCATCATGACCCTTCTCCTTTGGTTGGAGGGACCTCTATACTTCTAGGGATAGATTATAGTCACATTTGTGGCCAACTAATTTGTATAAGGGCTTGACAAAATGTTCTTCAAAGTACATGTAGTGGGATCTCCCACATCTACTATCCTAGACTGATGTCCACATTTGCATTGGTCTAGAATTACCATCACTATCCAGATCTTTTATTTTCAATTCTTCTCCCCATATTCCCACACTTGTCCTTCATACAATATCATATGCATAAGAAGTGAATAGTGTTTGAAGCAGATAGCTTCACTATTGTTCTTAATAGCATTAAGAGCATTGTTAATGGCCTCAAATAGATACTCTCCATAGTCATGGGGCCTAGCATCTTGGCTTTGAATTTCTACAGCCAGAACCATCAGGAGCTATAGTCATGTTATCAGGGGCATCAACTCCCAGTACTTGGCCAATTGAATAGTATGTGTATT
The DNA here is from genome assembly GCA_007258455.2 of Sequoia sempervirens. Taxonomy (NCBI): domain Eukaryota; kingdom Viridiplantae; phylum Streptophyta; class Pinopsida; order Cupressales; family Cupressaceae; genus Sequoia; species Sequoia sempervirens. Next base: position 30,860 of record VDFB02319852.1, read on the forward strand.
GATAGTATTCTTCAAACAAATCTATAGAGAATGGGGGCCTTTCATCACTAGAAAATCTCCTCGGTTGATTCCCTAGACCTTTGGGCCTATGCAAAGGTAGCTTCCACCTCTTATAGCTTGTATCCATATAGTGATATTCTTCCAACAAGTCTCTCATCCGCAATTTCATCTTTAGGGAGGTGTCCAATTGGAAAACCATACAAATCACAAGTTTTCCTAGATTCAAATTCCATGGGTTTGAAACTGGGCTATATATGTACTTCTTCCTACAGTGATAGATGAACAAGTCATAACCCCTGTGCGGAGTCCACACATCTCCCAATTTCTTGTGCTTGTCCTCGAAGGTCTCACATGATGGATTTAATTAAGTTGTTCTCCTTGCTTTTGGCCTAGACCTGGGACACTAGTCTATTAATTCTTGATTAAGTGGCCTACTTTCTATTTTTTTCCTCTTTGCTCTTGTTTTCTCTAGGGTTTTATCCATTTTAACCCTAACTGTGTTGTACTTCAAGCTATCTTCAAAAAATTACATTCAGCTGAGCCAAGATGTATTTACTTTAATGAATGCCATAAATTCTAAGTTGCTCGCCTTTGTCCAACTCTGTCCTCTTGATACTTAGCCACAATTCGCAGTGAATTTTGATTCCTTAGAGGCTATATTTATTGAAATTCAACACACTCGAGCCAGCTCTGGTTCATAAATGGCGCTTGCGCCACTATTCCTATCAACTTGCACATTAATAGCAGTTGTCTCTTTGATGACTTCATCAATCAAATCAATATGGTGATAACTATTTCATATTTTGCTAAAGAGACTTTAATCACAACATCTATATCTCTCTTTGATTTATCCTTGACCATCTTTTGAGAAGCGTCTAAGAGACATTTAGATTTCTCTCCTCGATGTTGTAGGGTCTCTTCGATAGTTACATTTTAGTTTCTTCCCTTATGGTCCCCCTTTTGTCGATGAGACTGGCGGATATCTCTCGCCAACAAGCCTACGTCGCTTCAACATAATCTTATCTCTTCCTTCGGTGGTATTACTTGCTAATGATCTTTGTGTGACTTTTTCATGTTGAGGAGACCTACGGTCACCTCTCTCCGATGTCTCTTAGTCTCATCGATAACATGTGTTTACACTTGTGCCAGGATGTCAAAGACGCTTTTGATATTGTCTACTCGATACTCTTGTGTCTCCTCGACATATCCTTGTTAGGATGTCAATGAGACCCTGTCCAATGTATGTTCGATGTCTCTATGTCTTGCCGATATTTTTCTCCTTGAATGTCGAAGAGGCTCTCTTACTTCTCTTGATATTTCAATGTCTTTTCGACATTGCCATTTGTCTGTGTTGTTTTACCAGTGACCTATCATTTATTTTATGATAATCTATCGATGTCCAAGAGATGTTTTCCTATTTCCTGAATGTTGAATTATCCATATAATTTGTCAGTGAGACATGTTAGATTTTCTCCTCGACATGTCCAAGTCTCTTAGACATATCATTCTTTAGGCTGGTGAGAAGACATTTGAATATGTCTCTTAGACATTCGAGAGTCTCATCTACATTTCACATCAGCCCTTTCTGCTCACGTCGAAGAGACTATGGTGAGACTCTCTTCAATATAGCATTGTCTTGGCGACATGCCAAGTGCTACTATGGGAACACTTCAGACAGGGAATTCACTTTAGTGTTATGACCAAGGGCCTTATTTGGTGGTTTATATTAGTGTCAACCACTATGAAATGGAGACGGTGTTGGTTGTTTTCAACAAACCAATAAGATCTCACCAAGTACCTATGAGCTTGCCGGATTCAATTCTCAAATACCTGCAAGATAAGTGGCCAACAAATGAGATGTAGCACTAATGTTTTATCAATGAGGTTTCTTTGCAATTCACAAATCAATAATTGGGTTCTAAGACTACTTATCAGATCCAATTATCCTACACATGAATTAACGATTTGATCTAAGCATTTTAAGTGAATCTTTGAACCAGAGCTAAAATCAAAGCATACATCAAAGTATAATAACAATGACGATTAATGAAATGATCCTTGATCAAAGTTTTCATTAATAATTCAGGTACATGGTAAAATTGGAGAGACTACAGACTCTGAAAACTTGCATTATCATTTAGATATGCTCAGGAACCATACATTTGACAAAATTTACTAACTAGACTCAAAGCATAAGATAAGGACTTCTAACATATTCACTCTATGTTTTTCAATTGCATCATTCGATTCCAGAATTCAACAAGAGACCTGCACTAATGGCCTTGAATTCCCTTTTATGGAAACAAGGGAGCAAAAAAAGCTTCGAGCCAAGAGTACACATGTCACATCCCAATTGGACCACTACAAGACACATTCCCATTGCAGTTATATTTACATTTTCCATTGGAGGGAATACATATGAGACAAAGATTATTAGCCTTTGTAGTGAGAAGAAACCTGCCCTTCAAAAGGCACATGTTGGAAAGAATAATATTCAAGTTGTTGTCACTCATGCAAAATGACAAAATGACAAGGCCAAAAAGTGAGTTAGCATCCCCGTCAGCACTCATATCATCAACAATTAACATTTATCTGTAATACTCGATATCAAGAAACATATATTTGTTACACATTATTCTTTCAAAGGACAGACCTATGTTATACTTGACCAATCATATATGTTTCCATTTTTGTACTTATAGACCCAATTGATCAATAAATATTCTCTTCCATTGTTCATATTCAGCATCTGATGGCCAATTGAAATCAATGATTTCATCCATCTTCTTCCTGTATGGAGAATATTTTGTCATTACTGAATTGGATTCCTTATCAAAATCCTCCAAAAAGCTGATGATAAAAGACAATTTCTCCAAAGTGTTATTCAGAATATTAATATCAATTTTTTCATAAATAAGCTTTGCTTGAGAGGCAATGGTGTTGTCCATCTAGTTCTTCCACATTTGCAGGGGTTTCACTTCATCATAAGTTTGTTGAATTCCTGGCAACAATGACAAATTCGCCTGTTCATAATCAGTTTTCAATTCCCTTATTTTTTGTTCCAGTGGAGCAATATACCCTTGAAACCCTTGTTCATTAATTTCATTGACAAATCTATAAGTTGGGATAACCTTTGGGTATCTATCTTCCTGTTGATTGGCCCCAACTACCATGGGCTTCAACTTTTTTAGCTCTAGGAATCCATTTATCAAGGAGTGGGGTGGCCAACTCCTTATCCCTCAGAGATAACCTTATTGCTCTCAGCATCAATGAGTAATTTTCATGAACACTATTCAATTTACTTTGAATCTTTCTATTTAGATGTTTCAAGACAATATGAACAATCCTTGAATTGTTCTCATACATTGTGTCTTGTGTATGCTCAAGTAATTTCTTATACACTTCAATTTGTCTAAGGAGTTGTGCCCTTGTAGGATCATTTGATGGGATGGTACCTTATGTGCTTGGCCTCTCAATTGTGAGTGGATCCTACCCCAAATTATATGGCAATTGCCAAAGATTGATTCGGTGAGGGGGATTGAGAATGTGCAACTGGAGAATTCGGTGATGCATGACTTGAACTAGTTTGACCATGCTTTCTTAATACTTCTACCTGCTGCTTATACAATGCTACCTTAGTTTCTAACATGGCCAACTTTTGTTGACTCTTATCATATTCACCTATAAGATTATTATATTTGTTCATATACTCATCTCTTTCAACAATGAGGTCTTCCACTGTTTCCTTAGTAAACTTCACAACATTCATAGCCATATCAACTGCCTCTAAAGTTGGGATGTCGGTGACTCTCTTTATCAACAATTGTCCACTAAAATCTGATGGTTCAGCCACTACCAACTTCCTGGATCCCAAAGATAATGACCAAATTGCTAATGCATCCCATTCTTCACTAAATGTTGATCCTTGAAGTGTCATCTTTGCTTCTTCAATTTGCATCAAGGGCCTTTCAAACCTCCTTATAGTATCAAGCACTATAGCGTCAGCAATGTCCCATTCAGGTAACAACAATATACCACTCTTCTTCACAAGCTCTATGCCCTCTTTAGCAGTCATATTCTAGAATTCAGCCCTCATAGCCTCCCTTACATTTTCCTGAATGATAGCTTCGGGGAGTTTTGGATGTAAGATCCTATCAGTAGCAAACTTCTTTGCATATTGTGGAACTTTAGCTCTCCATACAAAATCTTTGAATGCACTTGTTTCAACAAAGGAGTCATCTTCCATAAATGCTTTGCAGGCCTCAATCTTCAAATCATCTACACTATTTAGACCTATAAGGTTAGCCTTTCCCAATCTAAGGCTATCCTCCCTTGAGCTTGAAGCAAATTCCCTTATGGGAGAGGGAATTCCCTATTGTATCTCCTCAGAAGTGACAAGGATATCATCATCCTCTGTATCAGAATAATCCACTACTCCTCTTACCTCAATCTTTTTCCTTTTAAGGGGTGGCTGCTCCAATGGAGTAGGAATTCCTGGAGGTGATTCAACATCAATCACAATATTAGGGACCTTGTTTTGGAGGTGATGGCACTGATCTCTCAGGAGAAGCTACCCTCATTTCCCCAGAAGTGGCAGGGGATGGCAATGTTTGCTCCTTGTTTGTTGTCTTCTTATTCCTAGAGTAAATTCTTATTTGCTTAGGTGGTTGATAAGTAGGCCTCTCTTCCAGTACCATAGTAGTGTCTTCTTCAGTTGCCACTACTTTTCCTTTATCTATGACCACTTGTTGTCTTCTCATTATACCCACTATATCCTCAAAATTATTCAAAACATGCATAATCCTATCGAATGTACTATGTATATTGGGCATAGGGTCATACTTAGGATCTCTCCTTTGAGCCCTCTCCATCATCTTATTGAAATAAAAATATTTAGACTTCCTTTCATCTTGCTCTGGGAAGTAAAAAATGTTCCTGATTACATCCTTCAGGTAGTATAAATTATGCACAAAAGTACCAAGCCTTTTCTCCATCCTCAATGCATTAACAAAACCTTATGGATCATGATTCCCAGGGTGCATACGATCTAATTTGTATGGTGCTAGAAGATGTAACAACTCTTTCCATGCTCCCTTTACTATAACAAAGTCAAAAAACACAGTCCATTCTAGGAAAAATGAGCCCTTTGTTTTATCAAGAAGGTGTGTTGCTTGGGAGGCTCCCAATTTCCTTATGACTTCAAGAAACCCAATCCTCAATGGCACATCTCTTGGCAAGAAAAATGGGTATATGTTAGTGCCATAAACTCTAAAGATTGTGGTATATGGTATAATATTAAATCTCCCCAATTATGACCCAAATTCAAATCAATTCTCTTTTCCATAGGCCTCAAGAACTCATGTATTTCCTTGGGAATCCTTGGTGGGTCATCCTTATCAAGAATCTGAGTCCAACAGTGGACAGGCAAATCAATACCATCCTCCTTCTTTCTCAATGTCATATCCCTCTCAAAATTATTTTCCCCTTTAAATAAAAACATATGCATCAACAGGGAATACCACCAAAATTTCACCCAATTCTTTCCTCCTTTCAACTCAACCAAGCCTTTATGGATATTCTCTATCAAATATGTGGCGTAGTCATAGACAATGTTGATGGCTAGATGATGTATATGTGTTGCCAAGTAACTATATTCCTTTTGCAATGTGTCAGGTAGAGAGAAACCAATAATTGGGCAGAAGGAATATACAGTCTTCTTGAAGTAACTTGTAAAATACCTCATTGGGAAAGGTTCTAACTCATCTTTACCAATCCTTATTTGTTTTCTATTTTTCCCAGCGCCTGTGCTAGCAGTATGTGTAGGTAACATTCTCGTCCTGATCAACACTTTGGTGTTCTCATACTCCTTTCTAATGACATCCATATCAAGAGGCACCATATCAGCGTTCATTCTTACAACTACAAAACTCTTGCAATTTCTTCTTTGGTTATCCTCACCATATTCTTCCCATCAAATGTTCTGATTACCCTTGAAATCAATTCATACCTTGAAGCAATGTCCTTCAACAAATCAACATCCATATACACATGGGGGACAACTAGTTTTCCCATGTCTAGTCTCCAAGGGTTTCAAAGAGGAATCCCAAGATTTCTATTCCCGAACCAATGTTGAAATAACTGCCATCCACTATAAGGTACTTTGGCATCTTTGATAAAATATTGTTTGTCAAGTACCCCCTCCCTGACTATTGGGCCATGAAACAACATTCTGCCCTTGGCCTTTTTATTTGAGGAGGGTTTCAGTAAATCTATTACATCCTCAGATAGTAGTTTGGATTGAGTTGCAAAGGTAGCAGTTTATGCTTTGGGTGCCATTGGCAGTGAGGCAAACTTAGGCCAAGTTAGGGCTTTCAACACAAAAGGTTTCAATAACTGGATTCACAATTCAAACCTAGGGCTCGACTCAAACACAAATTCTAAAAGGTCCCACATAATTACAACCTTTTAAAGACAAAATAACCCTAAATAAAGCAATTAAAATAAAGCATGGAAGCTCATTTGACAAGAAACACAGTGAGAACCAACTCCAGTTCAGAGAATTTGAATAAAGCATAAAAACTACGTTTACTTTACTTACGGCTTTTACCTACAAGAAACCCTAATGCCAACTATTCCAAACTCTACAAATAGCCTCTCTCAATTTTTGGTACACTCCAGACATGTTTGCAACTCTTAATTATGCGAGACCTAATCATCTACATCTAGTTTGGGAAAAATTGAAGTGGTTTTAGAAGTCACTTCCGCCATTACTGCTCACTCGCACGAAACAAGAATGGTTGCAACGGTTGAACTTCTCAATTTTGAATATTCATGGTTGATCTCCCATTGAGATGGCCTTTTGGATGACTTAGATTGAGTCAATTAAGTTTGAATTCCAATCGTTGTCACACGTCATTCCACTAGCCAATGAAACCTTGCCAACTGGGTACTCATTCGTTTGTCTGTGGGCTCCACCTTTCCTCATTTTCCTATGACTGAAGAAAACATGTGGCAGCTTCTCACAAACCTCATAGCTTTTAACCAGCCCACAACTTAATCTTGCTAGATGGTGGGGAAAGGCAACGATTGACCCTACCATCATATCATAATCGTTGATTACAGTACTGAGGATGTCGAATGGATGAAGTGGAGACCGGGCCCCATACTCATGGCTATACACATGTCAACATCTCACAGACCACGTGACATTTAACAAGCTAACCTTTGAAACTTGTGAGCTAGCGGGAAACAACCCAGATCAATTCTTGTGATCGAAGGATCTTCCAACCTACACGTGATAAAATTAGTCCAAATGGGGCCATGACTAGGCTGATGAAAATTTGACCCTTGAGAAGATGACTTAAACGTAAGTCAATTGAAAAATATTATGGCCCAACTATAGGGAGCATTTAAACGATTAACCATACATGATGACCAACTAACTTAAGACTTGGGGCTAGTACAAAGAACAACTTTAATGGCTCAACTTATGACTTAAACGACCGATAACCAAATGCAGCAGGTCAACACAAAATTATAAGGATGGAGGTTTAAGATTGATTAGTATGAAGCGAGGGTTTTTGAACTAAAACCTTAAACCCTACTCATGGACGCAAAAGGCAAAAAACCTTAAGAGGCAAAATGTTGCTAGGATTTTTTCAAATTTTCAGCAGCACTACTAGATGGGACATGTTATAATTTCTCCTCGACATGTCCAAGTCTCTTAGACATATCATTCTTTAGGCTAGCGAGAAGACATTTGAATATGTCTCTTAGACATTCGAGAGTCTCATCTACATTTCACAGCAACCCTTTTTGTTCACATCAAAGAGACAATGGTGAGACTCTCTTCGATATAGCATTGTCTTGGTGACATGCCATGTGCTGCTATGGGAACACTTCACACAGTGAATTCACTTTAGTGTTATGACCAAGGGCATTATTTGGTGGTTTATATTAGTGTCAGCCATTATGAAATGGAGATGGGACATATGGTGAGTGTGGGAATATGGGTGAAAATGGAACTATGCAAAATAACCAAGGTGGAATTTTGGCTCCAACAAGACCTTTAATATTATGAAACATTAGTGGTACTTACTTAGTTATCAAATTTCATTAAAGGATAAGTTTTATTAATTTTAATCATTATGTATGTAAATAATGTTATGAATATTTCCACTTAGTGTAAATAAATGATATTTATTTTTAGTTTGATTTGTTTCTTTGTTCTTTCCATAAGAGGGGGCAACTCCACTTTGTGAACCTAGCCCATCTAGGTAAATGAAGAGAAGTAGAGGACCATTAATTTATGGCAAGTGATTGATGGATCATTTTTAAGTTTTTTCTTGTTGAAATTGTCTTCGTCAAATTCAACTTAAATTACAAACTCAACAATTGAGGGATCATTTTTTCCTTTGATTATTGTCAACCAAGATTGTTGTTTTATCATTTGTTTCTCTAGTAGTGCTTGCTTTTCCATTATGACATATTGTTTCATTAAATGAACATCAAACAAGATGATATCATCTTTAAATTGTTTTTAATTATTTATTTTACATTTAATTAATTGCATTTTAATTATAAAATATTTGATTTGAATGTATCTATGATAACTTTGTCTTCTTAAAAAAAACTCCTAAAAATAATTTCTCTACACATTTAATTGTTTCTCAAAAATTTGTTTGATTGATACTATCCACTTTTTTATATAACTAAAAAAAATTGTTTAATTTTTTTTCAAAGATTTGTTTGATTGATACTATCCACTTTTTTATATAATATATTGAAAAATTCTAAGTTGCAGATGGAAATATCTTCATATAATTTCTAAACTAAGATATTAAAAAATATAAGGATAATTCCAATCTATATCTAATCCTTTTGTAAGAGCAACTCTTCTTAAATGAAAGGGAATTTTATAAAAAAAATAATAATTTAAAAGAGACAACTCATGTTCCACTAAAATAAATTACATTTCAAAAGAGAAATTCCATTTTATTCTAAAAGGTAGGTAGATCATTACTTATTTCATTTTATTCAAGATTTCTATACTATTGTATATATGGTTTAATTGCATTAATAGGTGAAGCTAAAAAAATTATTAAAAGCTACCAATTATGAAATTGATTCTCCATATTCTTAACAAAGAAAGAGTTATTGATCATTTTTTTTGATTCGTAAGAGTATTGTATTAGTTATCAAAAAAATTTACAGTACGTCTACAAAGCAGGGAAGACAATATAAGAGTGCAACCCAAACCCTGACCACAAAATTGTTGAATCTGGCCACTAAGACTAACATTCGACTCCCACCACAAGCACGACCAACCAAAAATAGAACCCCAAAAAAGAACTCGAAGCATCAAAAAAATTTACAGACATATACTTATAAACCACCCAACAGACCACCACGCGTGTCACCATACCCGATCCACAAAAACAGGCTATAAAAATCCATTTAGCTTTGCGAATTGATCGAATTCCACCATCTAGTCCAAAACTTCCACTGTCACCAGCCCAAGAAACTTCTTCAGGAAGCTGACCCCATAGGCTGCAATCTGGCAATGACGAAACAATGCTAGACCCTTAATCTCCAATAGAAAAGGATAGATGTGGATGACTCCTCCCGCCACCTTCACCAAAGGAAAATCATGAGCCCGCAGTGCACCCCACCCCAACAATGTCGATTTGAGCACCTCGTCCAAACCACCCAAAATCTCGTTCTTGAACAATTTGCAAATGATGGCATTTGCATCCACCTTTGGTGTTCTCACATCCAGGAGAGATGTGATAGAACGGGAGGCAATGTGGGTGTTAACCCTGAAGGACTCCCAGTTCTGCACAAAATCTTTCCCCAGCACCATTTTTACTGCCACCACCACATAAGGATTGGTCCTCAGCATAATCCACTTCAACTGTTGATCGGTAATGTGCTTGAAGGTCATTTATTGCACCTTGCAATCTAGCTGAATTGGAGTGTCCAGTCCAACACTAACCACACCATCCACCAAAACCTCCACAACGAATTTAGAACATTCTGCCATAGCTATTTTGCAGAGCAATCCAAAGACAAACTTAGATGAAGATGGGTGAAAAGAAACTTGGCCAGCCTGTATTAATAAAGAGCAGGTTGCCAAGAGTTTATTATGTTGTGCATTAACCATTGTACCCAGGCGGATTGATTGTCCACCGTCCATCTGTCCCACGGCCCATTAGCTTGCCTCCGTCTAATGCCAACTAGGGTTACGACCATAATGTGCCCAATTCTTCGGGCGATATGACATGATTTCCAGTGCAACCAAACTATGATTGCCAATGTTGCCAAACTATGATTTTAATTTCCATGAAATGTAGATGTAGATTTTTATTCTGATGTATATCATTGTATATACCTATATGGATTTATATGTATGTATTTATATTTTACCAATGTGTACAATTATATTCCCATATGAATTTATTTAGGCATTCATCAAATGCATATATGACATTGTAGACCTTATAACACTATATGACATTTTCAAGACATTATGTATACCTTCATGGCCTTATTGAGATCTATATATATAGCATGTATTCAAGACTTAAATGGTTTAAATTATTTGAGTGGTTTGAATAATAAGGCTTAACATTACTTGTTAGGAGTGACAATAAATTTTTTAAATGGTTTCAACACTAATTAACTACAAACTTAATATTATTTTTATTGTTGATAGTGATAAAAATATATAGCACCATCCCAATAAATAGCGCTAACTTTTTCAAAAAATTGGAGAAAAATACATTAAACCCTTAATTAACCCTCTACCCTCTACCCTAGTTAAACCCTAATCCCTCATAACTCATATACCCTCTACCCTACCTTTGTTAATTCCAAGCCCCCTCAATCCTCAACCCTTAATCCCTCTACCCTCTAGCCTTTGAAAACAATTATGCATTAAACCTCAGCCCTCCACTCTATCCCCTTATATTCCACCATTCCACCACCCTTCCTTTCCAACCCAGCCACTTATTTATTCCTAATCCCTTTATTCCACCCTCCATTAATCCCTCTTCCTTCTTCCCTTCCCAGGCCTCTTTCTGCCCTCCCCCGATTCCCATCTTGCCTCTCTCACCCTCAACTCCCCCTTCCAACTTCTAATCCATCGCCCCTATACTCTTTACCATGGAACCCCTCAACAGCCCGGACCATCCCTTCCACCCTCACCCTTCCCTTCCCTTTCCCCCTTCTACCCCTCCATCCCTCCTTTACCCAACCCTCACCCTAATTCCCTTATTACTCCACCTTCAATCGGCCAGCCCTTAAACCCTCTCCAAATGTTAGCCCTCAGCCCTTAATCCCTAGCCAATAGCCCCTCAACCCTATTTGCCACCTGCAAGACCCTATGTCTGGCCATACCACCATTCATCCACCCCCTCTCCAGTTGAACCTTCCATTCCACCCCTTCCACCCTTTCCTTCCCATCCCTCCCCTCCAAATCACCCTCTTAACCCCTAACCACTTAACCCAGCCCCTCCAGCCCCTCCCTCAGAAACCCTTTCTACCTCAGCCCTCAACCTACCATCTCCCTCCACCTATATCCTTAACCCTCAATCCTCAATCCCTCCTTCCCTATTTTCAACCCCTGATTTAACCATCACCCCTCCCCTCCCTTAAACTCCCTTTCCTTAACCATCCTTTCCTCAGCCTAGCCTCCCTAATCCCTCAACCCCTTGTTACCCTACCCAATAAACCCTCAGCCCATCCCTCAGGATTACTTACCACTAAACATTCCTACCCTCCAACCTAATCCTATTCGGCACTGCCATACATTGCTGACCTTGACTATACCCTTTCAAACCCCTCAAGCCTAGCTTAAACCCTCTACCATCTGCACATGCACGCTCCTTCTTTTCCCTAAACCTTTAAACCCGACCTTACCTTCTACTCAACCCCTATACCCTCAACCACCCTAAACCTAAACTATTAAAACCCTCTACATCCTCTATCCTCGGCCCAATGCCTCTTGTACTTTGACCTAATCCTCAACCCCTTCCCAGGTTACTCTTCCCTTCCTTCCCATTCCTTTAATTACCCTTAATTTCTCCCTTTCCCTCCCACCCCTCCATTCCATTCCCTCCACCCCATACATTTGATCCAACCTAATCCATTCTCCCTTCCACCCATCTTTCTCCCTCCAAACCCCTAACCAACCCACCCATTAGCTCAACCCCTCCTCTCCCTCCTCCCTCTGCCCCTAGTTAACCCCTTCCTCCAGCCCAATACCCTAACCCCTAAGTAGTTAACCATCTCTTTCCTCACCCTCCTTTCACCCCTCTACCCTAGGTGACCCCCTTAATCCAACCCCTATAATCCCTCAACTTAACCCTCTGCCCTCATCACCCTCGGTACCCTTAAACCTAATCCCTCCCCTACTCTATATACATTTACCCTTAACCAATCCTTGAACTACCTCAACACTCAAGCCATAAACCCTCAATAATGCGTACTTAAACGTAACAGGCAAAATTTGCTTTATTTATGATTATCTCGAGGAATAAATGGGTATATACAAAGGGAATGTTGGTGACAATATGGATCTTGTCACACAAATTGTTGCATTTCATGTTAAATATAATGAAAAATCAAAGGTAGTAGATCTTTTGATGCAAGTGAAATGTAGGCAAGCAATTGAAGGCTAGTGAATATTGGGGAAGGATGTTTTGTTCTAACACCCTTAATCCTTGCTAGATCAAAACAATTAGGCACTAAAGAAAGCGCTAAAACAGGCTCTAAAGTAGGTGCTAAAATAGGCATTACATCAGGCACTAATATGGGTGCTAACGTAGATGCTAATCTGGTTGCTAATTTAGGTGTTAATCTAGGTGCTACTGTAGGTATTAATTTTGACTCTAATATTGGCATTAATTATGGCACTAATTTGCACCTGAATTAGCACTTGCTTGTCCTGATTGGTGCTAAAAACACCAAAATTAGTGCCATCCCAATAAATAGCGCCGAATTTTTCAAAAAATTGGAGAAAAATACATTAAAACAATAGGTGGAAGCGAAAAATTGAGCTAATCATAGGGATTTGTTGTAGTGAATAAACAAATAATTATTACCATAACTAAAGCAAATGTTCAAATCATCTTGCTAGACAAAGCCCATAACTAAATGGAGGATAAATAATAGAAATAAGGGAGGATGTCAGTGGTGGTTCCACAGTATAAAGAATAACATAACCATAAAGGAAAGGAAGAAATAACGAGTGTTTTCTTGTCACTCAGAACTAGCATTTCAAAGCAAGCAATATGATTATATTAATTGTATAACAAAAGCGTCATCTAGACAATTTAAATAATAACATATGATTACTTATAGGATCAAATGTTGTTCTAAGATATAATAGATTTAAATAGAATTGTATTTATGTATGACAAGTTTGTAATAATTGCATTTATGGGAAACTAATATTTTTTCATATTTGCTTGATTAGCATGGCTTTACAATATCTATATTTATAGAAAATTCAACTAAGCAAGTGGATAAGGGAATGGAGATATACATATTAAAAAATGAGGTGGCCTAGTAGTTCAAATGCACTATCCTTTTAGAGATGTTCATATGCTATTCCAAAGCCCCCATTTTGGCACAGGTAGGCAGGATGTTGGCAAAAATTATGGAATTTGGCTTCACACCTGGAAATTGCATTTGTTTAATTTATTTGTTGGCTTGAATTGGAATTGACCTATAGAAATGAAAATTCAATTAAATTTTATCTTGAAATAACTGTTATCTACACTATTTTATCACATCATGCTTCCAGAATATCACAACATTAAAACAAAACATACAGAATAAAATTCGATGTATACATAGAAAAATGAAACCAAAGCTTGGTTGTTGTAGATATTTATGAAGCTAAAGACAAAGCAATAGTCATACAATCTATAGTGGTAATGTTATGTTGGGTGCCTGCAGATATTTCATGATGCCATCTACAAACCATGAGAATCAAGATGAAATAATTCAAAGTGATCAAGATTCAAATTGCTTCTTAAATATTGTTCAACAAGCCACAAATTCCAAAAATGGCATCAATCAATATCCATCTTTACACCTTTTTCTTTAATTCTAGAATATTTTATTGTGCACAAATACTGATGATATGTTATGCTAGAGTTTGTGGCAAACTGAATCTACAAAGGCATATTTGTGACAATATAAAATCCAAATTTCAAATTGTGCAAAAAATTTATGGATTACAAAAGCATTCCCTTAAAATTGCAGGCACATTGTAAATGTGTCCACCTAGCTGTGATGAGTGTGCCCCAATAAACTTGTGCCCAACCCCTTGCAAAACTCATGAACAAGTCATTGGGTAGACAAATCTTGGAATTTGAGGGGTTTCTTCTATTCATTTCACCTTTTAGAAATTTCTTTGTGTATCCACACTTTTGGGGGACATGAAGAATGTTATATTAATCAAGTTAGAATGTGGCACAAGGGTTGGAACTCATGGTTACCTCCTAAAGCAAGTGATTTTCATATCATTGTCACATTGGAGCAGGGTTTTCATAATAGAACAACTGATTGAAGTTTGTTCAAGCTCTTGTTACTTGGTGAGGAGCTTTGTAGGTCGTATAAAAAACATTATTTATTGTATTTGTTTGTAATTGACTATTACATAGTGGAGATGAGGGGCGTATACCTGTCCTACCAAAGAATTTCCCCTGTTCAGGGTTTTTGTGATCATATTTTCTGTCACTACCATTGTCTCATTGTTTGTTGATGTTGTTTTTGCATTTTCTATCCTTGGTCTTAGGTGCTCCAGTCTCTGCCCCATACATGTAATTATCTACTCCATAAGCATAATCAATAGATGCTTCACAACCATTTCATTTTAAAGGTTAGAGCCTATCCTTTGGTGTCCCCATCCAACATGATCCCTTCCCTAGGCTAAACCAACATAGATAAGGCACATGAACTATTTTACTAATTCCACCTACTAAACCTAATAATATTACACCTGCTCCCCACGCCATTCACATTTTTCTCTATTCATAAAAATAATGATCTAATGAGATTTGATGGATTGATCAGCTCATCTCCAGCATAATTATAAACACTTCAAGCGGTGATGAAAGGCAGTGATATTGAACATATTTTGAATGCATTTAAAGTCAAATATATGTGAATTCTGTAAACTTGAATGCATTAAAAGCAAGGATTTTTTTGTGGAGAATAGAGACGAGTGAAAAAACTGGTGCAAGTTCCTCCATTACCTTTTGGGAGGCCTATGCCCCATAGAAACTGTCTACTGAGATTGTCCCTTGGATAGCGTTGGAACTATAAAAATCTAATGACTTTTGCATTTCTTTCATTCCCTTGAGTCTCCATATGGGTCCTGCCTTTAGCACTTTTTCCTCATTTCATGATGTTTTACCCATATTTTGGTCATGTGACCCTATAGAATCCATCGAGTTATGTATTTTTCATGTTGTGGTCCATATCAGCATAGGTCTATCTAGGTCTCCCCGACCCATAATGCATTTTTGCTAACATATGTTTGCTGCAGGCATATCGGTGTGACAATATTGAGGTCTTCCCAATTCATTCTTCTGCTTGTAAACGTCTGTGTTGCCTATCAGCAAGACATTTTTTGTGTCACAGCGATTGGAGTTTACTCACTGGCAGTTATCGGCAGGACTTGTTCATTGTTACAGCGAGCGACATTCACCTATAGGATTCTATCGGCATGACATTCATGTGGTTTCTATGATCGTGGAGGAACTTTTCATTGGGAGTTTGGTCTTCAGTATATCATCTCACTGAGTGCCTTATGTCTCGTCGACCGGTATATGGAGATGCGTTGGTGAGAGTCTTTCCTTCGATGAAGCGTCTTGGCGAACTCACCTAGTCTTGCCGATCGGTGGCGGAAAGATGCACATATTAACAAAAGTTGTTGCATTCGACATAAGGTCATAGCGACCCCTTTTGGTCTCATCGAACAACGTATGAGGGTTCATTTCGGCCAAACTAAGCGATATCGGCATATGGTCTCAGCGAGTGACCTTCGGTCTCGCCGACATCTCATTGGTGGTTTTCAGTGAGAGAACCATTATGTTACAGCGACACACATGATGAAGGGAGATTTTCAATGAAACACAATATGCTCTATGGGACCTCTCCCCGATATCATAAAGTCACAGCGACACGCGAAAGGTAAAAGAACTCTTAGGGAAACATAAGGTGATCTACAGGATATCTCCCCAACTCTAATATGTCACGGCGACGGTGAGTAACACCAAGCAGAGTGATTAACGATTGAATTTCCTTTGGCATAGCTATACGATATGTCTCACCGACTGTTTGACTGATGAATAATAAAAATTCAAGCACTATGGCCGACAAGTATATGTTTGAAGACTGTTGCTGGCCGACTTGATTTGGGCCCGAATTTTGTGGAGGGTCGACATGGATTTTTTAAATGATTTATTTTCTTGATGCTGGTGTATAAATAGGCATTTTGTAATTGTAAAATGAGGAGTTATTAGATATTCAATACACATCAAGTAGATACAGTGGAATAAAATTATCAGATCATAGACTATTGTTGCATGATTTCAGAATGGAGGCATTTATGAAAATCAGTTGATGTTGCTGCATTTCTCTGGTGTCAATTGTTTGTTGAATCTAATGAAAGTATTGCTAAGCTGTCTCCAAGATTGAAGCTTTCTGGTTGTTTGAATTAATATGACAAGTTTATATATAATTCATCAGTGCACATTTGTTGTATCTGTGTGATTGATTGATTGGTTCTTTCAAGCAAAGATTAAATCCTTTTAGTCAATCATAGTAATTAGAGAGAATCATCTGGATTGTTCAAGTAGAGCTTCGTAGTCACATTTTGCATGTTTATACAAGTTGTAAACATAATATATGCTAGATAATTTGAGTTTTCCAGAGAAGTGTTGCCCACTTATGTTTCATTTGACTCCGCATACTCAATAAGGCACTGGTCTCTGCAATTTCATCATTTGGATTCGTTCAGTTTCTTTACATTTATTTACATATGTTAGTTGAACATTTTAGGATTTATATCAGAATATTGCTACTACTTTCGAAGTTAGTTTCATTTGTTCACCTCTATTTTCCATTGTGAACAAATTGTTGTAAGAGATATAAACATAAGTCTGCTTAATTCAAAAAGGTACACCCGCCCAAGGTTTAGCAGCACCTAAAGAGTAGAGGGTTGAGTTCTCTTGACCTTGTCTATTACCCTAAAGCGTATCAAGAGATTGGCAGCCTCTTGAGGCATTCAGCCTACATTTTTGAGAGCTAACAGACAATAGGTTCAGTCGCAAGGTTAGACTTTTGGCTCTTCATTTATATTTGCTTTTCATTTATTGTGAGTAGATTGAAGCAGCGGCTGTAGGGAGAATAGGAGATTTGATTTCATCCACGGGAACCAGTACTTAGCAAACCATTGACAGTTTAACGACAACGAGGAGTTGTTTCATCTCGTGAGACATGTTTTCGCTTAAATCTCACACCATATATAGCCTATTGGCTAAAAATCAATTAAATTTAAATGAGACTTAAAAGAAAATAAACTCTCCCTAAATGTTAATCTAGGTTAATTCAATAAGATGCATACAAGCCAAAATTGGAGATACTAGTTCCAACTCAAACACATGAAACAACTAGGTCTACAAACTATAAAAGATAATACATTTAGATATGAAGCATCTTCATAAAGAAATCTTGAAAAATGAACAAGTTTAACAACACTATAGACCCTACACATTTAAAATATGCCTTAATTTAATTTTAATTTTTTTTTAGGATTAAAGTACATACTTATCAAAAGGGTATGCCACTTAGCAACACTACACAACCTTAGTAATATAAGATCATGAAATTCCCCTAAAGTAGATAGGACAAATAATTATGCAATCAAATACTTAAGAGAAATTGTTTTTCCAAGTTTATATTTAACTAGATATTATATTTCATAAATGACTACCATGGAGAAGAATAATACATAATCTTCCAAGAGTGTTTCTAGCATTAACTCTCATATAATATTGAAATCTCCAAATTAATGTAAAACACACAAATTATAATATAATTGAGATCAATTAAAGAGAGAAAATAATCTTTTAGATTGATATAGTGTGGAGGATGACTTGATCTTGTGGGCGATAGAGTAAAGCCATAACTTTAGACACAAGCACAATAATTTGTAAGTCTATAAGAATATTATTAATTAGGGATATAATCTGAAAAAGAAAGCATTTAAATTCTTACAGGCATAGCTATATATTATTTCAAATGTATTGGTAAGTCTACCATAAACTTGATAGCCACAAATACTTAAAACATCCATAGAATAATAAAAGTATTTCATATATTGTACTAAAAATAATTCATAAGAAAGATTCAAGACTGTTTTACAATCTTTGTCTATACAATAATCATGCTAATGAATGCAACATTAGAGATAAGAAATAAATCTATTAAAACATATCAAAATTTTCTAGATACATTGAAATCAATGAGACACTATGCATGCAAGAGTCTATAAAGAAGATTTATAGATCACAATATATGCACAAAATGGATCCATTGAAAAGGCTTTAGAAACTTTCAAGAAGATGCAGTTGCTAGGTGTCAAAGACAAATTTACCCTATTGTGGTCAATGCCCGAGCCCTATTTGCAACAAAATGGACTTGATACGAGGCTTTAGGAACTTCGAGCAAATGCAATTGGTAAATGAGAAACAATAGTGAAGGTTCCTTCTTCAGTTTCTTCAAGGAAAACACCATCGATTATGGCAAGGTTGGGATATATCATCGAGCAGAGGAAAAAGGGATGACATAGTGGGCCTATTACCTAGACTGCACAACTAAGGGAATGATATCTATTTCAGTCATTGAGCCTCAAAAGGAGCCAATCAACTACAACAAATAAGGCTTGGTTCTTTCATTTTTCCTCATTCCTCATATAAGGATATTGTTAATTCTTTATCCAAAGTTTAGTCTTCCTTTGTTATCATTAAACAATGAATTTATATGCTACGTGATATTGTTTGTTATTTCTTTCCTATCTTTCAATACATATAGAGGACTTAATCTGCATTATATTATCTCGACTAATTCTATGCTATTATTATAACGATTGACCATTTGATGCTATAATACACCACCAAACTAATTATCTCATTTGGTTTGGAAGTCATATTAAAGGATATTTATTTTGGAGAATTTCACCTAGTTTTTGTAATTCTTGGATGGATGTGATTTTAACAATATTAGTAATTATTTGTATGAAATTGGGTAACATAAAACTTGACCTTTACTTGATAAGATGGGTCATGAAGTGGGTATTAATGTAAGTTGATCTGAATATTATATACCACCCATTGTCTTATAAGCCTCAGTATAGAATTATATAATAATTATCATATATGTCGCACTAATAAACATAGTGCTTCATCCCTTGAGGGGAACTCAGAAAGAGTTGTGTACTCCTATGTTGGAATATTTACATCTAACGAACCTTTCAAGTTTGGAAAATATTAGATGTAATAGTGCATACCATCTAAGCATGACAACTTGGACTTTTGTCTTTAAGGCCATTATATCCTTGGAACCTATTATAGCCTTTCCTCCATTGGAGAAAGGTGTAGAGGTATTATAAAGAACTTGTTGACCCCTTATTTATCCTAACTTGTACATCTAATGGATAATTTTCACATGAGTGTATCTTACCTTGGATACATCTTGGGTTTAATTTAATTGCCTTGGGTTAAATATTGACACTCCATTTTTTAAACTATGCATGATTAACCATCAATTGGTGTTTAATAGGAAAATTATGATGCACAAAAAATCAAACATGAAGTCGAATGTTATTAAACCGTATCTAGTGGGACATAATCATGAGATACAAGGAATATTGAGTTGAACCATACGATAAATAAAATCATAAGAGAATAGTATTATTATTCTTATTGAAGGTAATTAACAAATTCAATGCTTTCTCCTTTTGTGAGTTATGAGATAAATCCTATGTAGCATCTCTCAGTACCTTACTGATGTCCATTAAGAAAATATTTAGATTAAATTACAAGTGTGAATAAACTACCTAGCTTATGAACTAGAATATTATAAGAACATGGGATTGCGTTATAGCATGAAATGAATCAAAATGTTAAGAATAATATTACTAGTATCAATATTATTAAGTGTACATCATCATCTAATGATGTTGTAAATAAATTGTTGCCAACCATCTATAGTCGATTTGCATAACAACTCTGTTTAGAACAAGGTTATAACTATTGTGTTTTATCTCTCAAAGTAACATAATATTTGTATGGCCTTATTGAGGTAAGGCACTTCCTAATGACCATCAATTTCATAAATTAGCTAGATCATGATGCTTAATCACATTAATCAAATAAAAATTTGGAGCTATATTGGGGATTCACATAATTGTCTCATTGTGAATGGATGATGAGTATTACTACTCTTACTATTAATAAATGCATCCTAAGAGAGAATTATTCTACTATGTTATCTTCATATATGAATGTTTAAGGGGTTTTTCCATTAGTATAATATAATGGTTCAAGATATCAAGAACCAATACACTTTTGACCTCTAAGACCATCAAATTATGTTCTAAATCCTAAATAAAACCCTATATTATAAACTATTATCTGAGGACCAAATGCTCACTTTGAGTTAGAAATTAACATCAATGGTGAGGTCTAATTAGAGACCTTGATGTCCATGGATGGAAGTGTCATGGTTTAGGTTTGCTAAATTGGGAACCAGTGCATAGGTATCCTTGAGAGGAACTTGGTGAGGAGAACTACATGTGACTTTGATCCATTTGGAAGCTGAAACGTAGGCAGTCCTTAGGCGAAGGATGCCTCTATGACCTCAAGTGCATAGGGGGAGGGTCTAGGGGGGGATAAATCCTAGGTGTTGGGATTGTTCCTACATGGTTTGACCTTTCCTCCTCCATAAGCTTCAAATTGAGGCTAAAATGGGTATCAAATGGGTATTAAGTTAAGGGAATTTAATAACTTATATTTAATACATAATAGGCTTCTATTAAACAAAATGAAGGGATTTAACTACTTTATAATTGGTAATTGAATATATGTATAAGTTTGGAAAAGTCCATCTCGTGTTGGTTCCAAGTAACTTGTATGTGTTGTGAAAACCGACTTCATATCTAGAGGTATCTATATATAGTTCTATGTATCTATTCATTGTGAATGTGATTCATGTTATGTATGACCCGTCCAAGAGTGAACCTCCAGGATATTTAAGCAGTGGCAGGAAATAATTGGACCATGCCAATGACTGATGTCTGGACTATTGCTAGGGATTAATCAACATTCACTTGGTTCATGGAGGTGAAGGTAGTGAGCTACCATGGTTATGATATGGTTGTAGTGGTTACATGGGTAGGGATCCATCCATGGAGGTAACGACAATCTAAGGCTAACCACATATTGAGATGGATCACTGGTTGTCACTGATAAGCACAAAAGTGATCAATGCCAAGTGTTTCCCGAGATTGTGAAGAAGATAGCTGACAATACCACCAAGGTCACAAGGTGGTATATGTCAGGAGCTACTTCTTCCTAGGTGGACAAACTTGTTGTCGATGGCCTATAGGCGATTAAAGTCAGAATCCACTGAGTTTGGTAGGTTCACCACTTGGGGAAACCCTTGGGATGGTGGATGGACCCTCAGTGTAGTATGGGATGCACTAAATCCCCTTCCCAGTTGTCAAACTATATACCTAGCCTTGTGGGGTTGAGGACGGACCCACGGTGTAGTATGGGATGCATCAAATTCTCTTCCCATTTGTCCAATGGTGCAAAAGACCGATGGAAAGGATGGACCTACGGTGTAGTGCACAATGCACTGATATTCTTTCTATCTGGGATGTATTATGGATATTTGTTAGCCATTGTGATGTGCTAGTCAACCATTGTTATTATGTTTATGTGATGTATGATGGAGCTTGTCATTGTGTATTTGCAATATATGTTGGAGCCAATCCCTAATATAATTGTGATATGTGAATGAGATAATATTTTTGGTACTTGTGATGTACATATCAGTTGATCATCATTGTACTTGTGATATGTGTATGATCCAGTCATTGTTGTACTTGTACTATGTATGAGCTAATCAACTCGTGTATATGGGGGTATGCTCATGATGATCATTATGTATAATCTTTGAGATTATGGTATGAATGACCTCTTGTGAATATTGTGAATGTTTGTACACTAACATTTGGTGATGATTGGTATGGATCCAACACTTGATGGAAAGTTATTATCTCTATATTATAATTGACTATGTTAATAACCTACATGTACTAAATTAATAGTTATGGGATATAGGTAAGATAGTAGATTTCATACAAGAGGAGAGATTGAACTCCCTTTGTCATTGTGGGGAAAACTATGAAGCCTCTAATTCCCCTAAGGGGATACGTAGGAAGGGTCACCATGAACCCTCGAGGATTAGGTATGGGTCTAGGGATGACCCTAATTATAGGATCTTAACACTTATGAGTGTAATCATATAAGTTGTGATGTTGATTTGTTATTACAATGATAAGTGAAGAACTTATGATATTAGCACATCAATCATAAATGAAAGATACTTGGTCAATTAAGTTGGTAGTTGATGCTATTGAATGCAAAAAAATATAAAATGTTATGCTTGAGATAGGGGGATTTTACAGGTTGTTAGGTCTAATTTCCAATCAAACAATTGCACTAGTGTTAGCTCGTTAATAATATTGAATTTATCTCACAAATCTCAATGGTGGGTCATTTCAATATCCAACATTATTATGTAGAAGAGTCACACTTAAGAATTTAAATAATTTACCCTCAAATTCATACAACCAAAAGTATCATTAAGCTCAATTACAACTTGATCATATATCATTTATTTATAATATCTTTTGACAACATTGGAAGTTATGGTAGAAACAAAAATATTAGCCCAAAATGTAACTTTGATACCACTTGTTATGATATTTATTAGAAATATTTATAAAAATCATAAATATAGCAAACCACTTCAAAGGGGTGACCTCCAATAATCATATAATAATATATGAATTTATAATGATATGAATTCAATGTTTGATCATATGATCATATGAGAGATAGTTATCTTCCTTATTTATAAGGATAACTATATAGGGACACAATTCAAGTTAAGAGGGATTAAGGTATTAACTAAGACTAATATTAAGGTTAATCATGCCACAAGTATTTATATTTATTAGACTTAGAAATATAATATATACTTAGGAATATATTATATTAGTGTCATAACATATTTTCAAGCAAGATATTGTAATACTTTTATATATTCTTTTTTTTGAAAATTAATATAAGACACAATTTCATTTAGTTGTTCAAGTTAGCTCTATTTATTGATTGTTTACTGAAGAAAATATTTGGTTTCTAGAATCTAGATACACATTTGTTACATATGTTATTGATTAGTATGCATTTATTTGAATGTCTATTCAAATTTTCACATAGTATGTGTGCTATTCAATATAAAGAAGGGATTACTAAGAATGTTTTTTTCTACAAAGGATAGCCATGGGATGCCAATTGATGGTTTAAATACACTGTTTAAAATCAATTAGCCTCACAAAATCCACTCTATTCTCAAAACAATCTCTACACAACCAATCCTACATACACACAAATTACCTCTTGAAACTCCAAAATTTAATTGGAAAAACATTCAAAGAAAATATTTCCAAATCAATTTCTTGTAACATTTGATATTATTCTTGACCTATTAATAGATTCATGCTTTAAAAACTTTTACTCTTTGATTAATATTTTATTTTAAATGATTATTTGTATTGATATTAATCATCTTCCTCCTAATATCTTTTTTCCATCAATGCCCCTATATGTTGAAAATGCATATTAATAAAGGCATTAGAAACGATATCTATAAAACCTGCATATAAAATCAACTTGAATAAAGTTAACAAAATAATTGTGAACAAAATGTACTAGGTACTTAAAACAATATATTCATATTGAAGAGGGATGCATTATTTGTCCAAGTACATTAGACTTTCTTTTGACTTGAGATTTATTTTCGTCCATAGTAGGTATGCTCTCATGGGTGTCACATGGAGTCAAAACACTTTATCTTTAGAGCTTAACACATTTGTAGACTTTATAATAATGAAACATAATTATAAGAGCATTTTGTATTTAGATGTCTAGCATATTATGAAACTTATGACATTTTTATTGACTCTTCAATGAAAATCATGGTTCTTTAAGAGATGCTATTTATTAAGACGAATAAATATATGTGGCTCTATTCATTGGGGAGATAATCCAATATACCCAATATAAAATCAATATTCTTAAAAATCATCAACAAAACTCTTTATCTTAATATTTATCTTTATATTATTTTTTTGAAAATACAAACAAATCAATTATAAAATAATTTTACAAAATTATTGTAAACATTGAAATATTTAATTTAGTTTTTTATTAACTTAATTTAATTACGCCGAGAGGTGTAGCTCTACAATGGTAGCAAGATGGTGTATAAGTGATCAATAAATCCATACACCAAGAGGTGTAATTCTGCAATGGCAAAAGGGTGACGTATAGATGATCAACAAATCCATGAAAGAAAACAAAAAACTCTAGCACAACCAAAAAAACATTTTTAACTTTAAAACTGTTTTAATCTATTATCTATGAATACACATTTAAATAAAATTATGATTGCAATTATTTTGATATCCATTTCTTAAAACATAATTTGCATCTCAAAAATATACTAATTATTAGTAAACAATGTATAAATTTGACATTATACTTCTTTTCAATGAAGTTAATAAAACATGCCATGAACTTTCAAATGAGAATTGAGGCTGAAATAAAATCAAGTGAAAAATAGCAGGGAGTCTAAGATACTTCCCAAAAAAATGATTTGACAATTTATTTATAGAAAAAACAATATTCAAATTTTAATATCATGAATATCAATGTAAATTAATTCCCACATACGTGAAGTACTAATTGCAATGGTTACATGGAAAAGCATAAAATAAACTCTTTAAAAACACAGATTTGTCTTCTTAAAAAAGCTAAAATAAAGAAATTATTAGTTTAAATACAATTGAAGTCATTTTGCTTATTATTTATTGTGGTTATTTTTATACAATATTAATAAATAAAGAAGGTAACATGCCACATAACATTAAATATAACAAATCATATATGTGGGCATGCCAATTGGGGAGCGATAGGTGGGAGTGTGAGAATAGGAGTGAGTTTGAATTCCAAAGGAGGCGAGAGCAATGGGTGAGTTGTTTCTGAAGATGTAGATGAAGAGGATGGCGATTCTAATATTTTTTTCTCTTCTTGCATGTAGCTGTGTGGATTTGCCTTAGGTTTGAAACTGGTTTTGCATTTTTTTTGTGTTTCGGTGACCTTTGTTCAGCTTTCTCTGCCTGGAGTCAATCATTATTTTGGTCTGGTTTTGTGGTGTGTCACAACCCATAAGGTTTTTTTGATTTATGGGGCTACTGCTTGGAGTTTCCATCCTTTTGTTGTGCTTGGAGATCTTTCGACTTGCCTAGCCAGTGCTGTTTTGGTGGGTGAAGTTTGGTTTGTCTTAGCAGCTTCTTTGCTAGCATTGGCCTTGCCTTCCCTCTCAGTGTGGAAGCTTGTTTTCTGTGTTGGCTCAATTTGGAGGTTCCTTGGCATGGTGGAGGGAGATTCTATGGTGTTTGGGTTTGTTGCATTTGAATCAGCCTTGGGGATGCGGGTTTTTTTGCTTGGTTTGGTGGCTTGTTGGTTTGCTAGGCTCGAGACGGGGGTTACTTCATTATGTTTTTGGTTGTTGCTGCTCCTTGAGCATTTTAGCATTTGGTTTGTGGGGCTTGTTTGGTGCTTAGATTTTTTTTTTATGGCTAAGGGCTTTGGTTGGGTTGTTGAATCTTGCTTGCTTAAGTCTATTTTGAAGACCCAAATGCTTATGTTCCTTAAGGAAGCTAGTTTGAACCCTATGTTGACTACGATGCCTATGTTGTTGATGGGGTTAGATATTTGTATGCTGAAAAAGGTCTTCTTCCTTTTGGATTGGCTCTAGAAGGATGTTAGGTTCTTCTTGATGCTAAACAAGGGAGTGAAGGCTACTCCTGTTTATGATCTTTTACTAATGGCTAGGCTATTCTCAATGCCTTTCATGAAAACCCAAATTCTCATGGAGTTTAAGGGAGTGGAGTCTTTCCCTTTTTCTGGTTTATTTTCCCTCTTGCTTCCTTCATAATTTGGTTCTCCTATCAAGGTGAAGATTTATTTTGTGGGAGTTTTGGGTGGCTTTTTATCGTCTTGTTGGTTTTCTCTATTGTAGCTCCTATTGAGGTAGAGCTTAGGTTTTCTAGTGAGGTGTGGATTTAGTAGAAAGGGACTCCTATTTCCCTTTGATTTTTTTCTCTTTTCTTCTCCCATAGAGGTGGAGAGTCAAGAGAGGTGATGTGGTTGACCTACTTCACTAAGATTGCTTTTTTTTTGGGCTCATAAATTAGTTTTTTGAGCAAATTTTTTGTTGAGGGATGGCTATATCAGATAGTGTTGAATGTTGATGGGGTCATGGTGTTGCATCAAGTGAATCCTTTTCTCTTATTGAGCTGGAGAAATAAGGAGAGATATCATTTTCTGAGTGGTGGGACTGGGGATTCTCATCTTGTTTTATTGGCTTTGTTGTCTGGGAGCTACTATTGCCCTTTTTTATTTATGGATCTGCTTTCTCCCATAGAGGTGGGGATAGAGATCAGTGTTGGTGATACTATCTGGTATCTACAATCTAGGAATCACTTGCAATGTTTTGATCTAGCTTTTGGCTAGTGCTTGTTATTTTTCCTAGCTTTGAATCTGCCTTTGTTGTGCAATTTTTGTTGTTGTAGGTTGGTTGTTATTTTTCTCTGGATTATCTTTGGTAGTGTTTCATGTGGATTGGGTTTTGGGTCCCATCAAAACCTGTTTGTAAAAGGGTTTTAGGTCCCTTCAAAACCTACTTTACCCTTAACAAAAAACATTAAATATGTAGTTGTCAATTAATTTTATGTTGCACATAGTTTATAGAATGAAGACAACATGCCACGTAACACTAGCAATCACACCTTGGTGTGCAATGGGTACGACGAAGAGGTGTGGAAGGTCGATTAGGGAAATTCTAGTCTATTTTTTGCATAAATTTGTGTAGTACATGAGGTTAATTGGTAGGCCATTTAGTAAATGGTGTTGCTTTTGCAATAAAGGTCTCAATGGAGAATTGAAAGCTTCAAATCAACTATGCATCCACTTACAAGAATACAAACACGATTGAAACAAAACCTGCAGATGGGAAGATGGTGGTCTCCGGTAGCAACAAAGCTGCTTGTTTATGAGTAGGGAGGGGATAGAAGATGGAGGGGAGAAGAGCAAAGAGGGTAGAAGATAAAGGGGAGAATGGGAAGTCAGAGATCATCGGAAGTCTCAGAGAAAAATGGGAAGAACTCCGGAATATCGTCGCTCGAGAAATCGGAAAGAGATCGCGTCGACAAAGAATAAATCGAGAAATCGGCGCGCAGAAAAATCAGAAATTCCGAAGTCGAAGAAATATTAATCAGATCAAAATAAAAAATCACGAATCGAGAAGATCAAAGCGAGACATCGACAAATTCCGCGCATCAATCGGAAGAACCGAGATCAGACAATCGACGAACATCGATCGTCAGGCAAAGAACCAGGGCGTCGGCGTCGAAGTCGACATATCGGCGTTTTCGATCAGATCCGTCAGGAAGAAAAGACAAGGAACAAAATCAAAATCAAAATCGAAAGTGTCAAAGTCACGAGAACCGTCCGGGCAAAGAACTTCAGGTAAAGACAAAGTCGAAAGCAAAAGTGCATAAAGTCGTTTTCAAAGACGAAAGAGATTTCGGCAAAGATAAAAAGATCAGGATAAAGAAGTCGGATCAATGCACAATGGAGTGATTAAAGGGGTGTGGTAGGTCAAGTAGGATTTTTTTTGCTCCATTACCAATAGGCTCATTCTATGTTTGTAATAATGAAAGAGATAAAGGGGGATAGAGTGAGAGAGAGGGTTAAGGAGAGAGATAGGGGATATAGATAGAGAAGAATATAAAGATAGAGATGGAGATGAAGATGTAGAAGGATATGGAGAAGAGTGAGAGAGGAGAGGGATAAATAGAATGTCTCTCTGCTCTCACTGCTCTCTCTCTCCTCTCTCTCTCTCTCTCTCTCTCTCTCACAAGATCTCGAGGCAAAGATAAATATGGAAAATTAGAAGAGAGGATAAATAGAATGATATATATATATATATATATATATATATATATATATATATATATATATATATATATATATATATATATATATATATACTATATACTATATATATAGAGAGAGAGAGAGAGAGAGAGAGAGAGAGAGAGAGAGAGAGAGAGAGAAATATCGAGTAGGAGAGATGGAGAGAGATGAAGTGGATGGGAGAGAGGGGATATAGGGGTAGACTGACCTAGTGTATCTTCTTGCTCACTTCTCTTGCTTGCACTTGTTTCTCGCCTTTGGGAGTCTTCAATTACATTGTCATTATTTTTTTGTTACCCATACTTGCTTTGGTTTAGCATCATATACAACCTTATGATCGCACAAATACTATCTTGATTATATGTTCTTGAATGTTGATATCGTTTGAAGTCAATTCTTGCTAAATTCCATACAACCTCACACCCTTCTAATGAATTTTGTGAATTGATAATCACACACTAAAATGAATGTTCAAAAATATCTTTTGATATATTAGATAGATTTATTAAAGATATATATGGTAGTTAAAATAAATGAGAATTGACATGGTTATGTTAATTTAATTCGTACATCTTTCACTAGTGACCAACTTAGGTAAGAAATATAGAATTTAAAATATATATTATATTATATTTAATCTATATATTAATTATTTAATTACATATCTATTTTATAAATTAAATTCATGTTATAATTATATTATTTGTTATATGACTAATCCCCTCTCTAATTAATTCTTCTTTGTATAGATTAATTTAAAATAATATCTTAATTTAATATATATTACATTAAATTAAATAATATATACTACATTAAATTAAATAATATATATTATATAATATAAAATAATAATTATAATTATAATTCCCCACGGCTGCCAAGCGGGTATCTCTGAGATTTGTGTCATCGAAGGTACGTGGGTGACTACATAGGGCTTGGTTGGCGTGGTGTAGTAGGGTGGTGGTGATAGGTGTTTAATGCAGGAAAGGTGGTGGGCGTTTAAACGTTCTCTGTCCAATTGCATTAAAAGCTAGTCTTGTTAGAGGACAAAGTGGGGAATGTTCTTGAGTTGATGGGATGATTTAATAGGCTGTGGGATTCATTTCACTTTAACTTTCTCTGCATCCCTCATTCTCTCACTAAGATGATGGAGACTCTAATGTCTTTGCCATTTGCGAGAAAGCTTTGGGCTTTCTATGGAAGAATTCAGCATGGGTGGTTGAAATCAGTGTTCAAAGCTTAGGATGAGTTGGTCTTGGGGGCAGTGGAATTGCTTCTGGGGGAGGAGTTCGTGAACACGACATAATGCTGGCAAACGAATCTTGACATAGCGGCTCGTTTCCTTGCCTCGCTTTTGGATTTGAGGTGCCAAAGGCTATGGTATTGCTGATGGAACAAAAACTTGTTTGGGATAGTCTTCTGGAAGGTGAGATGGATATGGTGATTATGGTAGAGTTGGGTGTAGGGATTCCTCGGGCTTGCGACTTACATTGTGCTCTTATACCAGGAGTGTGGGTCAAGAGATACCCTTTCATATTGGATATCAAGGGTGAGGCTCTGTGGCATCGTCGAGACCAAGCTCATTGTGGTCTGATTTTCTTGAAGCATCATTTGTATTTGGAGTCGTCATGAGGTGTTGATTGGTAGTGAATCTTCAAAGATCTTTTGCTCGCAGAAGGTGTGATTTTAGAGGAGTAACAAGTATATTTGGGTTTTGATATTTGTTTGTTGTATAGTCCTTTTGGGTGTCTATACGAAAATCTCAAGATGTTAGTTTGAATTGCATGTATGGGGTAGACAGGTAGCTTATGGGCTGGGTTTGGTTCGTTTTCGTGTCTAAGGAGAATGCATGTTCTAGGTAGTTGCTGAAAGGTTTTGGGGTAGGTTTTGTTTCTTAGACAACAATGGAACTAAAATGTAAAATCTTTTTCTAGCTATCAATACAAAATATTTACATATAAAAAATTAATTATAATTATAATTATAATAGTTTAGAATACATATATAATTATATAGATGTTGATTATAGAATATAATGAATATAATAAATAAAATATAGTAACTAAATAATTATAGATTAATTTAAAATAATAGCATAATTTAATAAATATTAGATTAAACTAAATAATAAATATAATTATAATATTAATTATCAAAGTCAACATATAATTAAAAAGTAAATATAAACAAATGCACACAACATAATAAGTATAATTAATATTATTTTAAAAATAATTTACACTATATAAAATGTAAATATATAATAATTAAATAAAAATATATTAATTTTGCTAAAGCTATTAAAAAAGTCTAAAACTACACATGCAAAAAAATAATGACGTTGAGGAGAAAAACAAGCAAACATAGGCTGACAAAAAGTAAGAAAAGGGAACAAGGTCTCTAGTTGTAAAAAAAATAACTTTTTTGTTCGCTAAATGTCCATAAACTATTTCAAAGCTCCCATTTTTGCACACGTGGGTAGAATGTTGGTAAAATTTATGAGATCTGACTTTACACCTGCCATTTGCATTTTCTTTGAAGTTTGTAGAACGTTTTTAACAAATTCATATTGTGCAAATATGGCATGTCATGAGGCAACATTTGTTTGAGGCATTCTATCAAACATTTCACTCCCTATTTCTTTTCAAATTTTCATTTCTGTGGTCTTGCCTATTGGTGATGCATTCTGCAAGAACTATGGTAAAGATGAAGTTGATTTTGTCTATGATTTTGTGATTTGCCTCTTTGTTTTAACCTAACGCTTGGGATTTCTTTAGACTAGTGACCAACCAGGTGATCCACATTTGTCATTATTTTTTTCTATTTTCAATGGTTAAGTTTTTTTGTTCTTTGTTTCTTACTAATTTCAAATATTTGGAATTAGAGCGGTCATGCTCACAGGTGATACTGCAGATGGTTGAAGGGCCAAGGAGTCGTATGAGTGAAGAGAGGTTTATCTGCAAACAAATGATACATGTCGACAAGTTCATGCAAACCTTCAAGCAATGATGGATGCCCTTCACGAAAAGTTGTGCATCAACATGCTATTGTGATTCAAGGATGTTTGATTCCCCTAACTTGTATGGTAATTAGTTAATGTAAAATGCCTGATACGTTGTACTTAAAATTATATTAATGAAGGAACAAATAATTTACTTACCACTTAGTATTTCATGTTGTTTCTCATTATTTAGATTGGATTATGAGTTCCACTTCCACTTAAATGTTGGTTCTCTTTTATGTTGGTGGGTGATCTCCTATCTTTACATGTGGAAAGCGAATATGTGCATATGTACATTTGTTAGTTTTCTCTGTTGTATTGATGGGTGATCCTCTGTCTATTCTCAATCTGCATGTCATTTGGTACAATAATCTCACTTCCGCACAACATGCCATTGTCAATGATTTTGTGTAGTCATTGGGAATGGGAGACAACAAGGAGGGGTCTCTCTTTGTGTCCACCTGGTAGAAGACAACAAAGACCTACAAAGGCTCTGCCCTTTCCTAGTCAAACAAAGACCAACCTTTAAACTTGTTCTCTCGAAAAGTCGTTGAAAAGAAGTGAATGGTCACGATCTGAAAGATCATCTTGCAAGCCTTTTGTACACCATCGATGGATATAATGAGCTTGGTAAAGCTCACATAAACATAAGGAGCATGATGAATATGTGTCATTCATTATTTTATAATATTTATTTATTTAAAATTGTCTTTTAAATGTTAAAAAATAGATTATTTCAAAAAAAAATTATAACAAAAAATAAATATATATTTTTTAACAATCTTTTAAAAAATTTCTTTATATATTATACATTAAATAAATATTTATTTATTTAAAGTTGTCTTTCAAATGTTAAAAATAGATTATTTTAAAAAAGAAACTATAAGAAAAAAAAAATAATTTTTTTTTTAACACTCTTTCAATTTTTTGAAATGAAAATTGAAAAAATATAAATACAACTTCACTTTTTATTTAGTAAATTAATTTAATTATATTTAAAAAAAATACATAAATATAATTATATGACCATCATATTTAATTTAAAAAATAAAAATAAATACAGGTTCACTTTTTATTTAATAGATTACCCAAAAGATCTGACGCTTCATTAAACCAACCACAGTTTTAGGAAGTACATACTATATTGGGACTACAAAATGGTGGCATTTCTGGGTAAATGCATAAAGCATGAAGGACACAAACCTCGTATCATTGAGGTGACCGAGTATATGAAGAGCTCATCTTGTGCAACAAGAAATTATCAGTGCTTTTTGTGCTTTTTCACCCTCTTTTTTAAGTGCAGGATTTTTTTAAAGTTTGCCACTAATTTTTTTACAATGAAAGTGGTATGCATTTATTACGGTGGTGCTTGTGGTAGTTGCTACAATTTGTATGTTCATTTCTGGTTTTGTTGGTGTAATTCCCACAATTTTTTTACAATTACGAATGCGATTATATATCAGGAAAATCTCGTGGGGTATGAAGATAGCGACGAAGAGGAAGAATTTGCCAAAAGAGATGCCGTTCAAATTCATCAAGCATTGCCTTTAAGACAAGTAGCTCCCGACAAAAACGAAAATGAAGAGTTGGTTGCCAGAATTACGTGGGAAGATTTTTCGTCAAATGCATCCCAGGTCTTATTTTTCATTGTTCTTTTTTATACTGTATAATGCAGTTTATTTTTCCTAGTACAGACCTATTTTTCAGGGTTGTAAGAAATTGAGCAATGTAGTTTAGTGGTAAGGTGGGTTTCGCTTTCTGGAAGTCTTCACAGCTCCAATTCCAGAGGCCCTGTTTCGATTCTCGGGAAGAACATGAAAAGGCAGTGCAATGTGAGATGGGTTACCTTGTGTGAATTACCCTACCCAGGTTACCCAGGTTCTATTCTTATAAAACATGTGTGAGAAATTTTGGAATAGAAGATGGGTTAACCGTGGAATAGTCTCTCTAAATCAGAAGGGGGTTATCAAATGAAGAAAAAAATGAGCATGCAAGAAAAGTAAAAGCTTTAGCTCCAATTTATGGAGAATTAACCTAGTTACAGTATGGGGACCTTTCCACATTTATTTAGCAGGTTCTCCTGAGAAAATTTAAGAATATCTTGCATTTAAAATGATCCCATATCGTATTAATTTTTTTGCCCTGTTACATCAATTTTCAGAAATTTCATGAAGTCTGCCATAAATAAAAGATGTAAAGCTTTAGGCTTTAGCATTAGAAAATTATGGATTTAGGAACGTCTTGCTGGTAAAATAGTCCTATATACATTAATTTTTCTGGTCTTCAACTGCATTTCTTCAATATCAATGAGAACTGTCATAAAGAAAATTAACAAAAGATTTGAACTGATATGCAATTGTCATTTGGCAATAAATTTATTTTAAACAAAGGATACCGAGGAGGTGGTCATTCCTCCTTTTTTCATCATGCAGTTTAACCTTGCAAAAGGTCTTGAATAGGATTGTACCATGTGGCTTTTTATGGCTTAATTTTTTAAGGTTCAGGTGGTCTTATATAATTTTTTTAATTAACATAATTTATAATTTGATTTTTTTTTCAAAATAGTTGAGTAATTATAGTTTAGGATTTGAAAGTTCAGATGTAGACAGAGAGGGGGATTGAAGTTATGCAGCCATTAACTTTAACCATTGTTTAACTACAAATTTGCCATGTGGCTGCACATTTTGTCTTTCTGCCATTTTTCATTTTCTTTTAAATTTTATTTTCAAAATTTATAATTACAAAAAGATTATAATTTAATAATTTCTTAAATTAAAAAGGAAAAGAGATATTTCCCCAATAAATCCTTTTTTTTTGAAAGTGTCTGCTAAACAAACTTAGCTAAGTGGCTGCATGGGTCTGCTAATAGGGGCTGAAGGAAATAATTAAATCTTAAGCTTAAAACCTGGAGCTCTTATATTCTTGTAAGAGAGTTTGATGCAGCCATAAAAAAATTACTGTATCTGCGTGAGAGATTTTTAAGATTTTATTGCTAAGAATTTTTTAAAAGTTATTGTAGGAGATAGCCAAGCTAAACCAATTTATTGTGTGAGGCTGTAATGTCCCCTTTTTCGGCATGATCATGTTTGGTGGTGGTTAGCCTATTACTTAGACTCTCGTAGGCTAACAGGTTGGATTAGAGGGTCAGTGACATTATTTGGAGGAGTTTTGTCGTTCTCAGTTCTGAGTTCAGTGATTGGCTCACTGCAGGCCTTCGCAGTTCAAGAGTTGACAGCTTCTGACGGCACAAAATTCTATGGAGATTTGAGGAAGTTATGCTTATTTAAGTGATTTAAGTTATTAATTAACTTATTAGTTTATTATAAAGTCAAATTGACTTTATCCCTTTTATATCACTTAAATATTCATAAAAAGGGTGATTTAAAATTAAATCACTTAATCATTTAAGTGGGCACCAAATATTAAGTTCATAACTATTGAAAAGGACTTAATAATATTTTAAAAGATTTAATTCTTGAAAAGGGCGTATCTTTCTTGAAAGTCGTGCCTTTTTGCATATAAAGCATTTTGGCAATGAGAAATTCACTTCTTGAATATTTCGACTTTGCCTTTGGATTTTTTCCTGTGCTTTTCTCTGTGATCAGGGTTTGAGCAATATTTCCATTGGAGAATGGAATCTCTTCAGTGTTGAGCATTTCTGAGGCTGTGAGAGACCAGTCGAAGTAGTGCATTGGTGAGAGCTTCATTCAGAAGTTCTATTGAGCTTGATCTGTGTTTCTATTGAGTTCCTTTATCAGTTTTCAGAGGGTTTTGAGAGATGGCGTCTTCCTTTCATCTGGCAGACACCCTACTTCATGGCCGTACCTTCTAAGTGGGAATTATGGCTTTTTGCATTGAAGTGTGTGGCTCTTTGTGCAAGGGCGTTTGGACTTTCTAAGAGAAACGCCTCCCTTTCTGAGGGTTTCTCTTCATCTCCTTTGGCGTCTGGCTTGTACTTATCATCTGCCACAATTTTTCAGGCTGGATTTTGCATTCTGTAGCTTCCTACACCGAATTTTGTCAGTTTTCACCATCTTGGCTGGCGAACTGGACTACTTTCTTAAATAAATAATCTGGAAGCTTTCGGGTATGTGTATCATTTGTGATCTAATTGTTTCAATTAAATAATATCTTCTACACTTTCATTATGAAGAAATTAGCTCAGATTTACATTTTATGAGCAATTTATATGATGCGCCCCTTCTCTTCTGTCTATAAACTTTCTCTAAAAAACTAAAATAACACATTAAGACTTAAGAAAATACTGGGGTTTGAGTTGAGAGCCAGCAGGGCTCATCACAGAGGCTCCACAAGGATATTTCTTTTCATTTGTGCACTGTATTGTTTGGATTTGGTGCACCTAAGTTTTTCTTTTATACAAGAACCTTTCATTCCATTTGCATGATGTGTTGTTTAAATTTC
Organism: Sequoia sempervirens; assembly: GCA_007258455.2. NCBI lineage: Eukaryota > Viridiplantae > Streptophyta > Pinopsida > Cupressales > Cupressaceae > Sequoia > Sequoia sempervirens. The sequence continues at coordinate 66,695 of VDFB02319852.1, forward strand.
GTACCCTTAGGTTTTGACCTTAGGGACTGCTTCAGTGTAAACTGAAACTTGTCAGTCCTCCTACATTTAGAGAACCTTGCAGAGTATCCTTAATAGCAATTACATGTAATTTAAAGTTTTGCTAATTATATAATTGGTTAGTGGCGGGCAGTTTTTCATGTAGAGTGTAATGTCCCTTACCTGACTTTGCCCTAGAATTCGCATGTTGATAAGGTTTAGGGTTTTTTCTTTCCAAATAAATGTTTTCTTTAAGGAAGTAATCTTGGATTGACCCTGCAGTCACCATATGAACAACATTTCCTCATATACATATGTTTGTTAGCATTAATATCTAGATATCCAAAATGTAAACATAATCACAAAGCAATAATGAAGACATAGGAGGAGTGGCATGGGTGGGCCATGGAGGGGTGGGGGTTCCACTTAAGCATCCGCTGAGGCCATGGAGGGGTGGTAGGCCCAGACCACTTATACTCTCCCTTGATTGTCCCCAATAGGTAAAGTGTCTCCGAGGAAATGGCACGGGGAGAGAAAGTTGGTACAAGTGTTTCCACTAAGCACGCCACTCCAAGGGTGGAATAGTGTTGGTCGGACATTCCTGCCTCTTAGGGCCAAGAGGTGGGTAGTCTTGGTCGGACGCTTGTGCTCTTGGGCTTAGATGGATAGCTTTGGGCAGATCTACCCATGCCACTCCTCCTATGTCTTCATTATTGCTTTGTGATTATGTTTACATTTTGGATATCTAGATATTAATGCTAACAAACATATGTATATGAGGAAATGTTGTTCATATGGTGATTACAGGTTTCAATCCAAGATTACTTCCTTAAAGAAAACATTTATTTGGAAAGAAGAAACCCTAAACCTAATCAACAAGCGAATTCTAGGGCAAATTCAGGTAAGAGACATTGCATAGAGTCTGAAATTCTGGTACTGTTGTGGAAAATTTATTTCTGCCAATGAACTATACTTGCAAATTTCACAAAATTCTTCTAGTGATCCCTGCTGCGTATACATCAATAGCCCCCTCCCATGGGCCTGCTAGGTTTGTTCATGTTTCCACTGGCCATACAATATTGCCTGCAAAAACAAAATCATTGCTCCGGTATTTTAGGTCATTATTCTATTTTTCTTGGAACTCCCAATAGGCAGCTTTCATAGGACAAAATACCACGAACCCTGCCCTAGCTAGCACAATCCTCCCATGGAGCATTTTTCTTAAATTTTCCAGCAGGTGCCTCTGAGTTAATTTAGGAGCTTTGGCAGTGAAATGATTCCACAATATATTAGTGTTTCTGTGAGTTCTCGGATGGGGAATATAGTTTTGGGGATGGAAAAAAGTTTTCCAGGATGATCTTAAAAATAAATTAAACAAACTAAAAGCAGCCAATATTTTAAAAATTAAATACAGTGGACTGAATTTTTAATGACAATCCTCTCCCTTTTAGCTTTTAAGGGGGTTTTAGCAATATTTTTCTTTGAAAAGATATCTTTCTATACTTTTATGCTAAGTTACCGGTTCGGGTTCGGGTTCGGGTTCGGGGGTTCGGTTCGCCGGTTCGGCTAAAATTTTTGGGGGGTGGGTTGGGTTCGTTTTGGGTTCGTTAGTACAAAAAACATGTAAAAATAAAATATATATATATATATATATATATATATATATATATATATATATATATATATATATGCAGCCTTGAAGCAAGAATTAGGATTAAAATATCACATACATCATATAAACAACAAAACCACCATAAACTTGAATGTCATTTAAAACATGCATGATAAATATTCATCGTTGAAACTTGAATTGTGGTAGCTTGATAAATAGAGTCTATTGATGCCAGGGTTCAATTTGTATGATTTTGAAAAAAGAAGCCAACTGAGTAGAGTTATCAGCATTCTTCAGAAATCATAAGAATTTGTTTATATACTAGCCATTTTGATGTCTTCTTGCAGTCTCAAACATTATTTTGTATCATTGTTACATTGGTCTTGAGAGTGGTAGCTTAATATAGCTCCACAATACAAAATTTGTTTACCTGTGCAGTGTAACAGTGGCATAGGCAGATTTTTCTTTGAAAGAACCAAAGGGTGACTGCACAATCGAAGTGTATAAACACATCTTCTTGTAATATCAAGGATACTTTTTGAATCTTCCATGCATTGCTAAACTAAAAGGAAAGGTCTTTTGCCTAATCTGTATGCAGCCATGCTTTTGACATTGTCAAAAAGAGCAAAACAAATGAATAAGAATGAGGTAGTTAAGGTTTTTGAAGTGATTAGAGGTCACTTTTAGGGTTCCCTTGGGCGTGGGTCAAAGTCAAATTCCATAAAACATTAAAAAAATGCTCAAAAAAACACTTTTTGGATGCCTAGGCATGCAGGTTTTGTCTTGGTTCGCCTGGGTTCTATTTGGGTTCTGCCCGGGTTCTCTTGGGTTCTGCTTGGGCGAACCAGACCCAAAAATTGAGGACCCTGGTCGAACCCACAGGCGAACCGAACCAGGACCCGAACCAGGAGCGAACCAGGACCAGGACCTAGCCCAGAACCCAGCGAACCGACTACTTAGCTTTTATGCACCAATTGGAGCAGGCTATTCAGTCTTGAAAAAGTGGGTGCCCCTTTTAAGTCTCCAAGTCCTTGGGACTTTGGGGGTGGCACTCGGGCTGAGGAGATGCATTTCTGTGGAACATTGCAAAATATCGGTTTCAGCTGCTGTTTTTGATTGTGTTGTTTGCATCGGTTTTCAGCAGTTTTGTGACAATAAAAATTGTAAACAGCTTCTGCATACTTTCCTCCTCCTCCAGTAGCCACAAGAAATTTCTTCTTCAATCGTTACCTACTGGTTGTCTTTTCCTGGAAAATGGTCTTACGTGAGATGGAGTTTACATTCCTGTTGCAGTTTCTGGAGTCTGCACCCAGAATCGTCACATAATAGTTTGAACTTCGAAGTGAAACCTCCATAAACTTTACACCACATGCATGCTTCCATTCAGCAGAATTTTAGTTGTCTTCTCCAACAGCCACCAGTTACCTCCTGTGTAAACAGTATTCATTTTATTTTTTTCAGATATATAACCTTTTTTCGCCTCTTCCCAATTGAATCACATTCAGTGGAGTTACCTTGGGTGTAAAAATTGGAGCAGTGGTTCTATCCACAGAAGCCTGTCCTTAGTTGCTCCTATTTTGTGGGGAGATTCCACATTTTGGATTTCTGTAATATATTTACCTTTCATGGGACAAGCTAGATTTTGAAATTTAAGAGGTAGCTCTCGCTATGGAATACCTATCTAGTATCTCTCCTAATGACATCCTTTCTGTTAAAATATAATTGTTTAATTTTGATTTGAAATCCACTGATTCCTTTTGTAGATCAAGAGGTCTCCATAGAAGGTTATCTTGTACCTGCACCATGAATATTGTGAAGTAATATTGAGCTTCATGTGACCATTAGGTCATGGTTGAGAGGTTAAGTCAGGGAGCTGCTGTGTAAAAGATCCAGATACAAACATCATCTCCATACTCAAAACATTTCAGCATCCATCGATCTTAAATTCTTACAAACAAAAAGGGTAATCCATCATTATAGGATCCAGTCAAAAGACTTTGCAACTCAGCAACGTCAAAAGGCATATTGCACTGTTTATTCTTTCTAATGAATTGCACATAAATTGAGATAAATTTGTGATCTCCACATAACTTGACATTTCTTCAACCATCAATAATCAGCCTAGGTCTCTTATTCATTTGTAGGTAACTTAGAAATCTAGGATTAATCATGTAATATAGGGTCTTTGTTGTGTTCCCAAAGGATAACTGGAAAAATAGATTTGGAAATATCATGTTTTGCATAACAACTGGTAACCTAAATTGATAAATAGAACTGAAAGTTAAAGAATTTTTAAATAGAGAGTAGCTTTTCAATATAGCTAAATGTCTGTTTCATTATACTGGAGGTGTTATACAATAGGATTTTAGAATTTCCATGTGATTTTTTATTTTTGGATCAATCAAAAAAAGATAAGGGAGTTGGATGATCATGTGTTAGTTTAGTTTAATCATGTTTTAAATGAAAATCTACCAAAATATGTAACGTGATTTTGATGTGTTCGTTCCTCCCACTCCCTTGCTCAAGTTTGATATAATTGTTCATGGACCCTCTCTGGCTTCTTCTTGTTATATATATTTATGTGTTTGATAGGAATTAATGCTTATGTTATATGAAAGGCTAAGTTTTATGCAATAATAGTTGAACTTATATTAACGATTCATTTAAACAAAATAACAACAATTTGAATGGAAAGTAATGGATAAGGCTTGAGATAATGCCAAGTTGTATTTACTATTTACATTAAACAATAGCATGTGTTTAGATTGATGATTTGTATTTTTTAACTCTACATGTTTTAATTTATGCAGTGATACATGGCAACTGTTATTCCAGCTTAGATTTTCATATGTTAGCCTTTAAGTTTTTAAATCTTTTTCCCTGAAGTGAATTTTCTATCACAAATTCTGTTTGGCTATTCCTTTCAAGTGTTATATTTGCACCTATAGGTGCTATTGCTAGCAATTATAAATATGAGAAGTTTTCAAGCATTAATCAGTCTAAATCTGAAATCTACAGTACTGAAAACTAAGTTTTTATGTAAGTCTCAACTTATATCCAACCTGCAGGATATTGTAAAGAAATAAAAGTTTTCCATTACCAAAATTAGGTTTCCGTTTTATGAATAAGACAATTAATTAGTTTAACTTAGAGTTGGGACAGATTATGTAACAGAACTTTCAAATCTGGAAATAACAGAAATAAAAGCACTTAGCTGATTCCTGTGGCCAATCTGATAGCTGTCTGCTGTTTTGATCATAACTTTTGAACCATTACTCTGAATCATAACTTCTTATATGTGGAAGAAGTTGCAATGCCCTTGTTGGATGAAAACCCAACATTGCCATGATGGTGATGGATTCCCACTTGGTGCACAGCCCAAGGCTAGGATCACATCCAAATTGGGCAGCCATGTGTCTATGCGGGCTGGACATCCTGGCATTCTAGTGGGACGAAAACCTCACCCTTAACGCTAGTGGGCACCATTAGCTTGGTATTAGAGCTAAGGTCTCGAGGTTGAGCCCTATGGAGCATGGTGGGCTTGTAATGTCCCTGCTGGACAAAAACTGAACATTGCCAGGATGGTGATGGATTCCTGTTGGATGCAAAACCCAAGGTTGGGACCACATCCCAATTGAGCAGCCATGTGTCCACAAGAGGTTTGGCTGTCTAGAAGCTCTTGTGGGACGAAAAACTCACCCTTAACATTGGTGGGTGCCATTCACTATCAGTTCGGGCTTTTGGTGTAGTGGTCACTTAGCTTAGTATCAGAGCCTTGTAATGTCCCTAAAAAATATTTATGCAACTATTATTTGAAGCCCTTTGTAGAGAATTCCCTAGTCCCTTTTAGCAATCTTGCATTTCTGAAGTTGAGGTGAGGGCTTTGGGGTTGATTGTGGGAGATGAAAAGTCACCCTCCATGATTGACCTGCTTCGAGCTTCCTCCTTGCCAACATCAACTCTGATTAGTACTCTTTGTCATCTTGGTTTCATGAGGATCAGTTCTCCAATTCTAGATTTTTGACGTGTTCTTAATTTATGTTAATAACTAAATTGGTTTAGTGTTCCTTGGCTTGCTTAGGCGTTGCTTTTGTTTGTTTAATTTGCAAGTTTTAAATTGTTAGTAACTTAGTTGACCTTAGGTGGTCTGTGTATGATTGGCGCCTCTTGGGATTTTGTCTAGGTTTATTGTAGGTGTATTAATTTCGTATGTGTGAGCATTTATGGCAGTCGAGGGTTTATTTGATGGTGGTGGGGGTTCGGAGGCTCAAGATGGAAAGAAAACTTTTAAAGAGGCACTACAGGTTGAGGATGCAAAATGACCACTGGAAAATGCAGAATTTGAAATGGGAGTCAGAGCCGACAGTGGAGATGCTGCCATGGGAGGAGAGGAAAGCGGCCTAGGAGAACAAGAAAATTGTAAGGACCCTCTTTTTCCCTGAGGTTTTTTGAGTAAATCCTAACGAGGAAATGAAAAAAACTGTAAAGAAGGAAGAAAATAGACTTAAAAAATTTGTTTTTCAGGCTTGTATGGATATTGACAATATGCCTTCAAGATTTTTTTTTGATAATTGGCTTGCTACCATTTGGGGAAAGAAACTGGGAATTTATATTTCATTTTGTCAAATGATTCAAAAAGGCCTGTTTGTCATCTTCTTGGAAAACCACAATATGCAAAAGAGGGTTCTCAAAAAAGAGTTTTGGAACATAGGAAAATTGTGTTCAAAACTGTTTCATGGTTGCCTGAAACTACCCATGAGGAAATAATGTTTTGTTCAGTTCCTAGATGGCTAAATATAAAAAATGTGCTTGCTCAAATTTGGGCTTTTCTTCGACAGTTTCTTAAACCTATTGGTAAAGTCCTTCAAGTTGAGGATACTAGATTAACCTTCCTGCACATGGATGCTTGGGTTCTAGTATCTCTCAATATAGGGATTCAAGTCCCAGAGGCCATTGACATTCAGCTAGATATTAGGCTCTTTAAGTGTGAGGTTGAAGGGCTTGGACACCTAAATGCCTGTCATGTCCCCGTTTTAGCTGACACTGTTTGTCGAGGAGTTAGCCTATAATTTCGATCCTCGTAGGCTGACAGGGTGTGCAGAGGATCATCGGAGGCAGTTACTCAGTGTTTGGTAGCTCCAGTTTGCAGTTGTGTCAGGTTGGGCCTTCGCAGAATCTTCCAGAGTGCTTTTTCAGGAACTTTCTATTTTTAGAAAGTTAGGTCAGGCGGAAGCTACTATTTCGGGCAGGGCACCTGGTTCAACCTTTCAGCTCAGAATCGATCCAGTTCAGCAGTTTGATGATCAAACGGAGGAATAAGGGATATTTAATGCATTATTAAATATTTAATAATTTGACTTTATATTAAAGTCACTTTATTGAAATATTAAATTATTTAATTAATTTGGCCTGTTATAAAGTATTTAATATACTTTATAATAAAGTATTAATTTTTGATTTAATGAATATTTATTATTCATTAAAATAAGCGCCAATTATTAAATAAATTTCTCCTAAGTCTTGAAAAGACGAATTTAATCATTTTATTAAATGATTATTAAAAAAGAGCATTGGGTCGAATTTTATTGAAGAGGATATATATTTTGCAGTCAAGACAAAATGGAACCATTATGAAATGTTATTCTAATTTGTCTTTTGCTCTGAGCATTGGAGTTTGCAAACCTTAGGGTTTCTGGCAGACGATCGTTTCTGGAGAACGAAAACTCTTCAGAGATCAGGCAGACTGAGGCTGTGAAATATCAGTTGAAGCTGGCACTTGGTGATTTCATCTAGAGATCACAGTTTGAGATTATCGAGTTATTTTATCAGAGATTCATAGAGAACTTCATCTGGCAGTAAAGGCGTATCTTTTCAGAGACCATTCATTTGAGACTGGGCACAAATTCCAAAGGCCGTACTTCATTTAATGCTGCTGCAGACAGGCCGTACTTTTGTACCTTTCTTGGCCGTACTTTCTCATCTTCAGTGGAATGCCTGTATCTTTCAGATTCTGGTGTTTGCTTCTTGGGCGCCTTGGTTCTGGAGACTGATTCTTGCCTGGAACGGGAGAGCAAGTGGAGTTATTAATTTCTATGTGCATTTATTGCTGCTACAGCCGCCATTAAAGAGAAATCAGGTTTTTTTTAATAAATTTATTGTAACTCATGCTTTGTTCAGACTTTTGTATTGTAAATGCTCTGGAAGTAATAATAAACAGTGCGCCTACCTTCTCTGATCATTTCCCAAGCTTTTCTAGAGTCATTTAATTTTTTATGAATTTTATTAGTATTTTTGAGAGAAATCGCAGCTTTACATTTTTGCCTGAAAACTCAAAAAATACAAAAATCTCAAAATTTGCAAAAAACCTCAAACTTCAGTTAGGGTTTTGAATCGAGAACCACCAGGGTTCTGACAATGCCAAACCCTTGGAGGCAGAATTTAAGAAAAATGAGGATTATGGGTCACATGACGACAATGGAGCCTCCCATGCCAATAATTTAAATAAGGATAAAGTGGATAAAACTTCCACTGAAACTAATGTGGATTCTGAACAGCCTAACTGCAGACAAATTAAATAAGCCGTCTACGAATGTGTGCAACATCCCAAATGGGAATTTTGAGAAAGACTTTTTAAGTAAGAGTAATCACAAGAAAGATGCCCCAGAAATTGTGTTACACAAATTAAAGGAACAAATTCGGGCTAAAAGGAAAGTCCAAGATGCTAGACTCCAATACCCTCTTGGTATTGTAAATTCAGTAGACTCTGAAGGCTTAAGCGTAGAAGAAGATTGTGATCTGAATAAAGAAACCGAAAAATGAACTGTTTGAATCCCCTCTTTTCAATCTGATGACAATAGTTGCAAACTTTCAGAGCAGTTTATTTTAATCTACAAGTATAATGCTCAGAAGAAATGTAGATCTACCTGGCATCGTCATTTGGGCTAGAGCCTAACAAAAATTTCGTCAGTCACATTCATCTCTGCTAAATTAGAGGCAATGTAACAGTTTCAACTCCAAAAAGTGGAGGAATGTGAAGAGTCATCCTTTGGACGCAATAAGTCATTGGATGGAAATGAAGAGTTCCAATATGGAAGCAAAGATTCAGCCTAAAGGTGAAGAGACAAGGAAAGAAGTGTTGGAAAACTGTTTTTTAAATTGGTTTTATCAATAACAATAAAAAGGGATCTGCAGGAAAGACAAAAAGAACAAAAGAAAAGAGCAGAGAGCTCTTGAAGAGGAAAAGAGCAGGGGCTCTTGGAGGGAAAAAGAGCACAAGGCTCTTGAAAAGGAGAAAGAACAGAGGGCTCTTGGAAGAGAAATGGAAAAGTGGGATAAAGCATGGCTGTAGTAAAATCTTCCTGTAGCAATTTCTATAGCCGCACATTCTATGAATTGTAGCTGCCCATAGGAGTTTCCATAGCAACTACTATAGCTACATATTTCATGCCTATAGTAGCCTGTAGTATTTTGTCAAATCTGCCTGTAGCAAATTGTTTGCAGTTATAAAATATCAGCCTATAATGTTTATTTTGTAGCAGTGACATTTTCTTATAGTTTGCTTTTAAAAAAAACTGAATTTGCTCGATGAATTCTGTGTTGAGTTTGAATCTTCTGTAGGAAACTACGACATGATTGTCATTAAGGATGGGTTGTCATTAATTTGACCCACAATCCTTGTCTATATGACCACTTAACACAAGTGAGCTTATTAACACATTTAGGCCCCATATTCATTCATACACATAGGCTACTTAACACAAATAGGCTCACTATCACACGTAGGCTCCATGATTCAGTAACTCAATGGGGCCCGTAGGAGAAAGGTAAAAGTCAATATTATACACACTAACAATTATTAGAGGATAAGTTATCATTCATATGTTGATGAATGTTAGATCCAAAAGAGGCTTAGACCCTAGGGCAAACAAGGGCAAAGAAAGAGCATCTAAAGGAGAAAGTCTGTATATATTCCAATGTATGAAACCTTATAAAAACTAATTATGCAAATACAATAGTGAATCGTAAACAAATACTCTTAGACATCAAGGCCAAAGAAAATATCATTATAATTTCTTTAAATTTAGCTAAGAATGTGTCACCATAAGAAATTTGTAGAGCTAGTTTAACTTTCATACGATGAACCCCTTGATGATGGACAATGCATATCACAATATAAACAGTAGTTTGAACTCCTAAATTTCACTAATGCAACAAAAGTAGAAAAAATAATTTTTTAAGAACCTCATAAAAAAGATAGAACATAGAGAAAGCTGAAAGAAATACAACACAAAATACAACTCTTAGGCAAAGTTGATAGAAATAAAAAATTACATTTTTCAATATTATGTAGACTAGAATTATAATAAAGAACCGAAAAAAGATCAAAAACAAACAATCAAATAATTTGAAATTTCCTCACAATTGAGGATGAGGATAGCATGGAGACACAATAAGAGATGTTTGTTGTTCTCGGGTTGACATCAGAGCAAAACCAAAAGCCATTAGCTCCTTCTTCAGTAAAAGGGATGGAATACATCATGTAGATCATTACTTACATTAAATCAATGAGGCTGGGTAGCTTCCAAAATAAATTTTCTATGACAAAGCTTAAGATGTAATAAAAGAGGATCTGATTGAAGCAGTCAAAGAAACTAAAATAAGGGATAGAACAGCAAGAGACGATAACTTGAACTTCCTTTCTCTTACCCCTGGAGAGTCATATCCCATTTAGCATATTTAGATCAATTTCCTTGTTTACCACTTCATACAGATTGCTGTTGAGATTGCAACTATTAGACTGAAATCCATTCTGATCTGTTCTATTGCTAAGAAGAAGGCTGGTTTAATTTCTAGCAGATAGATGGCTGATGGTGCAGTCTTGTTCAAGGAGTCAGACCATGCATCCACAATTAAAAAGAAAGCAATTCTAATAAAAAGCTAGGTATGGAGAAATCTTTTCATATAATGGACCACAAGTTCCTCTTTAAATTCCTAGCCAAGTTAGGGTGTGCAGGTTTTTTCCTCGAGTGGAGGGTACAAGATGGTGAGAGGGGCTATGGTGGGTCCCAAGGGTGTTCATATGGGCTCTCTATTTCAACCGGATGCATAAACAATCTAATACAATAGTTCTTTTGTTCCTTACCGTGAAAAGATCTGCAGAATCTATAGCTTCACCCTTAGAACCAGCAGCAAAAAAGAGTATTGCATCCACTTTTGGTGGTCGTGCTTTTTGGACACCTAAGGGTGCTCTTGCTTCAGAGATCAAGTTACTTGCTGAGAAGACAATGTTATGGCGACAGAGAATGGGTCACATAGGTGAGAAGGTTTAAGGATTCTAAAAATTAAAAATCTTGTAGACAGTTTGAATGATTGCGCTCTTGACTTTGATTTCTATGAACATTGCATATATAAAAAAAAAAACTGCGTTCAATTTACTTGACTTCTCACAAATCTTCTATGGTGTTGGATCTAATTCATTCTGATTTTTTTGGTCCTATAAATGTTCCTTCGATTTAAAAATCTTTGTACTATGTATCTTTCATAAATGACTACTCTAGAAGGGCAGAGATGTATTTCCTTAGAAGTAAATATGAAGTTTCAATTGTTTTAAGGAGTTTAGGGCTCTCATAAAAAATCCGACTAGTAGGAAGATTAAGGTTTTGAGGACTGACAATAGCAGTGAGTTTTGTTACAGGTTTTGATAGATTCTATAAGGAGCATCGGATAGAGAGATAAAAGAGAACTCCTCGATATTGTTAAGTTGCCTCTTAAATCATAAATTATTTCCCTTGCTTAGTCCTTAAGCCTATGGGAAATAGGGATAGGCTAGAGGTCTTCTCCATGTCTCTAATCTTGAAAATGAGACATGATAGAGGCCTAACTTTTAAAGGTTGTAACTTTTGTTTTGAGAAGTTGATTAGGCCTCCTTTTTTTTAAAAAAAAAATTGTAGAGCTTGAAGAGATCTACATCCTGGGTATCCATAAAATTGATGCTGAGCAATCTGGAAATATCTTCCTAGCCTAAAACAACCTTTCTAGCTATAAAAAATGAGTTTTTTTGTTATGTAGCCTAAAATCTGCATTTTGTTATTTTTAATATGAGGAGCAAGGTCAAGACACTTTTTAACATTCTCCCACTTGTCAAACAACTTGCAAGAGCAAAGAGAATACCGATACTATGAATTGATTGCTAAGGGGTAAGACGTCCATAGACTCACAATACCATCTAAACTTTTTATGCTTGCTGGCTTTGTCAATTCATCTACAACATTTTGTAAAGTGTCAAATTTTTCTAGCATCACTCTTCGATCCTCTACCATATCACAAACAAAATGATGGTGGACATCAATATTCATTGTCCTCACATGAAAGGTTAGGTTTTTTGCTAGACATATGGCACCTTGATGGTCACATAGAACTATAATAGCTCATTGACTCATCCCCACATCTAAACAAAATCTCCTAAGCTAGATGGCTTATTCACAAGCATGACTATCTGACATGTACTCAATTTCTGTAGTGGACAAAGCAACCACAACTTGTTTGATCAATCGTCTAATTGATAGCACCATTGAATAACGTGAAAATGTAACTGCTAGTGGTTCTTCGAACATTGATATCACTTGCTCAATTTGAATCCACAACTTCATAAATAATCATTGTGTTGATTCCCCGTAGAATCACAGTGATAATAAATAGAGTACAAGGTACCCCGCAAATATTTGAAGACCTTAACTGCATCCCAATGATTTGTTCAGGATTAGTCATGAAAACGCAAAGGACTCTCATTGCTTGGATAATCTTTGGTTTAGCACAAACAATAGCATACATCAAGCTCCCAAGTTCCCAACAACACTAGCATAAGGTACTCAAGCCATGTCCTCCATCTCATTGGGTGAACTTAGACATTGCTCTATAGATAATTTGGTTTCCATCGAGATAGGAACACACAATGGTCTACAAGCTGTCATGTTGAATCCCTCCAACACTAAGTTCATATACTTGCTTTGGCCTAACCAAGGTTTTCTATTCACTCTACTGCATCCAATCTGACATCATTTATGTACCTCTAAAACTTTTCATACAAAATACTATTCCACAACCTCAATATATAGGCAAATAAAAAACAAATGGTTTTGTAAACCAAGTGCTAAAACTATGGGCCAAAACTAGGTGCCAAAAATGGCCATACAGACCTAAAAGTAGCTCCAAAAGGTGGAGGTACAAATTCTGTTGCCCCTCACACATGTGGAATCTCCAAGAATACTATGTAATTCTCATCTTTTCACAATTTATTATAAATAATTTATCCAACATGATTCTCACGTCCAAAATGATCTCCCCTATTTTTAGCCCTTATAGTTGCCATAGAATTTGTCATGACATTCTTAAAAATAGACCTTACATATTATACCACTAAATGGGCATCTTTTGACAACTAATAACTTATTTTTCAAGGCATCGACAGGTGACAAAAGTGCCAACTCAAAATCTCATACCCCTTTTTGATGGAGCACACATATTTAATAATATAAATGCCAAATATCTATGTAAAAATGTAAAATAATAATAACAATTGTTGCGTAGTGGCTAGTACTTGCCTTTATAGTATTGTAATTATTGTTTTTTAGATTTGAAAAATAATAAATGTAAGTTTTACTAATGTGAATAAAAATAAATGTTAAGTTTTGTTAATTATAGTGTTCTAGTATTGTTAATTAGTTCTTTGCATGACCTAAGCCTAACCCTAACTCACACCCTAACTCTAACTCACACCCTAACTCTAACCCTAATCCTAACTCTAACTCTAACAATAAATTCTAAACCATTATCCTAATCCTAGACCTATCTCTAACCCTAACTATAGTCGTAAGCCATAACTCTAACCCTAACAATAAAGAATTGTAGAGTGACATTACAAAAAAAATCTATGAATTAACATTGGGAATAAGATTTGAAATAAAGATATTAGATGAATAAAATTTTGGAGCATTATATCTATTAATCATATTTTAGTGATTTTTATTAGTAATATTTTATTTTTAATTTATTTTAATTTTTGAATAGTTCTAACCATAATTTTTACCTTATTCTTAATTCTAATCTTAATCCTAATTATAATGCTTTTAGGACTTTTAAGATTATAATAATTAATAATAATAGGATTAGAATTATAATAACTTTAGTTATTTTAATTTAATTTTTAGTTGTATTTATGTATGATTTGAAGTTATTAAAATTTGAAAATAAAAAAAGTGACAATATCAAATAGTTTAAGATTTAATTTAAATTTTTATTTTAATTGTGTAAAATCAAATCCCTAAGAAAATTATCTTTATAGGCTAATTTATGGATGTGTTGTAATTTAAGTTTTATTTTATTATTATTAAGAAGATTATCTTTATATGCTAATTTATGGATGTGCTGTAATTTAAGTTTTATTTTATTATTATTTTAATAGTGTGAATTCAAATCTTTATAAAATAGCTAATTGATTTTTGTGAGATTTACTTTAATAAAAAAACAACAATTACATACATTAAAAAATCATTTTTAAAAAAAATAAAAAATAAGTAACATTTATTTATTTTAGAAAGATTTAATAAAATGATTTTATAAAGCAAAAAAGAAAAATCATTTTCAAAGAAATGTTAAAAAATAGTTTACCTTGCTTTCTCTACAAATTGGCCCATAACACCCCAAACTTCTTAGCCAATTATGTTGAAGAAAAATAAATTTTACAATTTTTAAAGTTAAGCATTTAACATGTTCACTTTAAAAAAATTAAATTATATTTAAAAAGCATAAAATTTTAGTTTTTAATTGGTTCAAAACCAACTTATTAATAACTAATTAACAAAACGAGTTGAAGAAGTGATTGCAATAGTACTATGCCTACAACAAGTACAAATAAATAAACTCAGGAACTGCCAAATTTGGGACACCTTAATTCCCAACATTCTCACACAGATTGTTACATCTATTATAAGATGGATGAGGATCAATGCTCTATACATTGATGACATGTTTTTGATAAGAGTAAGGACATGATTTGTGACTTTAAGTCTTAGCTTTCAACACAATTTGAGATGAACTTAGGGGCTACCAAATATATTTTAGGTATGGAGATCCGAACCTAAATTCCTTTAGTCCTCATTTTTTCCTGATGGCATTTCAAATAAATGATGATTGCTGGTGATGGTGAAATCTATTAGTGCAAAAGCACTGATCAACAATGCTTTTGAATCAACTGGTGTCATGCCACTACTACAATGCTTGAATGTTGTAATTCAGACCCTTTAATTTCCTTTGCATTTTGTTTGTTGAAATATAAATTCTTTTGCAGCTGCTATCCATCT